>OMKL01064268.1:0-17784 GCA_900302295.1 Parasudis fraserbrunneri | reverse complement strand
TTGTATTGATGAATGATGTGGGTCTATATTTTTGTAATTGTATTTGTAGTAGCATGTTCATTGGTACATTAAACGTGTTATACATTCCATTTATGTGATTAATTGAAACAAGAAAAAGAATCGCTATACAAAATACAAAATAGCTAATCAATTTCAAAATTGATTAGCGATTGTCGCTATTCAATTTTTTCAAAACAAAATGTGCTCTGAATATAGCCTATCAATTGTTTTTAACCTCAATAAACACAGATAATATTTGACCGGAATTTCTCCCATTTGTCCGGGACCTTGAAATCTTCCAGGACACATGGACTGGCATACATTTTTTCTAGCGGAAACTCTGGTGTGCTGGAGCTTGGCGTGACATATACTAAATGTAGATTATTGTAGGTGGCTCAGAGAACACATTCTGGTCATGGAGCTATTCCAACAAGCTAACTGGCTAAAGAGCTAATGCTTTAGCTGCTCCATGACAGTTAGCTAGCTAAATGCTTGCAGGAGGGGTTGACTGGAACGGGATACAAAATACCAGAGGGATTTATGAATGGTTGGGATAATAACAGATGTGATACAGGGATGCTATCCTTATGAGTAGCATCTGCTAAGTTAGCGTAAGTTTGTTGAGCTGCTAAGGTGTTACGTTAGCTAGCAAGTCTAGCCAGTTGGCTGCTAGGACTGAATGCACTCTGAACAGCTCAGACTCAATCGTACTTATTAAGAAGCTAAGTTAGCAGCAGCAGCTATATTGTCATAAGGATAGCATCTCTGTAACCGGCTGTCACTGTTCTTCTCTCGCTAGCGGGGCTAAAAATAACGTTGGTAGTGTAGCAAGCAACCACCTCACACTATGTGCAGGCAGCAAGGAGGACCCATTTCCTTGTATAAATTATTCATGAAATTAGTAAAAAAAACTTCACATTGGAGTGTTTCTATAACTTTCATATTGCCATACTTGGTGACCGTTTTACCCTCTTATCACAGCTAAGGGCTCCGCTTCACGTCGGACCCAACAACGCCCCTTAGCTGTGATATAACACTGTACCATGGCCTGTCGTGAGCTATCACTTAATTCTACAAAGCACAATTTAACTGCAAAAGCTGCTAGCTTAGACAACAAGGTCTGCAACGCCTGAAATTCGTTATCCATGTTGAATTAACCGTTGGTAGCCAAGGCTGATAGTTGTCGTTTGTTTTCTTCCGGAAAAGGGTCACATGATTGGGGTGTGCTGAATCAGGGAAGGACATGTCATGACTGATAAGACCCAATCAGGAAGAGAACCTGTGTGTCTGAGTCATCGCTTTCAAAATTCTTCGTTTGCGTCCGGCCACACTAATACGCAACCCCAAATTTTGCAAATGAAAATGGGGTCACCAGCATATTCAAAAGGCTCCAGTTTGGGGAATCGAAAACACCGTAGTGTGGCCAATAGGCGCAAACGTAGCAAGACATATGCAAATTAGAACGAAAATGTATTAGTGTGGATGTAGCCTCAGTGAAGGCCTACTTCACTCTCTCCTGCTTGCTGGGGTCAACAGGAAGGGCCTGTCTACAAAGGCAGGAAGTTAGGGCTCAAACAGGAGGCTGAATCAGTCTGACACACACACACACACAAACATACACCGTCCAATTTTTAGATAATTCTTTGTGTCCAATGGAAGACTGAGGGAGAGCTGACGCCATGGTAGCCATTAGCATAACAGTTACTAAGAACATCGATCACAGTGTAAGTGCCAACCTGAGCATGTGCCCATTCTTCTTACTTTGTTTCAATTTAATAGCCCAGTAATTCAATAATCCAGTGATTTCATGCACATTTGCACTGGCAACTAGAGTACAGCACAGAGTGCACTTAATCACAAAAGCCCTCACATGCAAACAGCACTTTCACAGACAAGCACGACAAGATTTGGAGGTTTGCATGAACATTCTGCTGCTTTACCTCAGCTCTGTGTATGAGCTGAGGACTAGCTCAGTCATTCTGACTGTTCAGTGACAGTGTATAATTGATGAATCAGGCAGGGATGTTCCTCAGAAGCAGACGTGGGATCAGCTTCAATGGAACTCCTCTTATTCAATTATTCAACAGCACCCAACTGACCCTGATCTAGCAGCTGCACACACACTCTGCTTTGCTGGAAGAAGGTCAACTAGAGTCTCAGGGCATACATATGCATATGTGCAGGTATTCTGTGACACAATAGTGACATATCCACCACCTGAATACAGCTCTTGTGTCTATATTGGCATCTTGATGCCTACCCAACTGTGTTGCACTTCTTGTTGCAAAACATCAGGAAGTTATCAGGAAGTTATCAGGAAGTTGCACAAAGTGTGAGACCATGTCAAGTGTGAGACAATGTCCAAATTCTACACATCTGTATGTGTTCCAATAATTATGAAACAGACCATAAGATTACTATAACTCTATACAACTTCCTCTAAGTTCAGTTTAGTAAAAATGATAAGCACACTATTTCTGGCACACGCTAGATTTATAGAGGTGCCTCGGATGATTACATGTGGGAAACAGTTTTACAGATTTGTTGATCAAATCAATGAATCAATTAGTCAGCAGTGTCCTATGACAGCCCTAGTTAGCGGTCAGCCATATCACAACCAGTATAGACCTCGGCAATGTGAGACAATGGACACTTTATATGGTACACGTGTACACCTCATTAAGTGGTCACACTCAACACACTCACAGTTGAGTGTGGCCACTTTATTAGGTGTACAGGTGTGCCTAATAAAGTGGCCACTGAGTGTATTTTCCAACTGTTACACAGCCCTGTAGTTCCAGTTGCTTTCAAACAGTGTACTGCCAGTTGTAACGCAGGCGTGGGGACGGAACTACGGCAAACAGCCAAGTACTGGTTTTCTGAGGTTAGTCTCCCAGGGTTTGGCTGGTCATATGTAATGGGAGCCCAGTGTCACTGGGCCAAATCCAAACTACTCCGATAGTCTACCCAGATGAGTCTAGTTAGCCCAACTATTAAGATGGATTCACAGTATCATTCCTGACAGGCTCTTATTGGGCTGGTGGCCTTCAGGTTACTGGGGTGAAATAGCCCCTTTACATGGGTTTCCCTCTACTCAGTTTTACTCATGAATAAACTATTGGACCTTGGTAAGACCATGGGAGAATAAAGTTGACTCTCTCTAATGCATATTTCTGTTCCTCCTTCCATTGTGTACTTTGTTTGAATATTTCACAATGCACCCATTTTCCCCCTCTCTTCACTCTGGCACATATTGGGCTATACAAAGAAAGGTGTGTGTGTGTGTGTGTGTTAGTGTGCTTAACACCCCTTTACAGAGTGGCCAGGTGTCATATTGTGCCTATCAGTTTACCCAGGATTCAAAGCAGCAGACGTAGCAGCACCACAGGTTTTCAAAATGGGTCTCAGGATTTGGGGTGGGGGTGGGGGTGAAGTAGCCCAACATACGTATACTAGCTACGGACAGGTAGATTATGATTGGTCATTGGCATTGGTGTGTGAGTGTGTGTGTGTATATGTATTAATTAATTCCTTCACTGGATGCTTGGTGGATCCAGAGGAGAGTAGCACTTCTCCATTAAAAAGTTTGAGACCCTGTCTTAGTAGGTTGGATCCATCTCTTGCAAATCCCACCAAATGTATAAGTTGGACTCTCTATTTTAATTATTGTAATATTCCACCAGCCTAATCCTGATGTAGCCTACGTAATTGCAAACATGAATGAAATGCATGAAAAAAAGCCTGATTGGGATCAGAGATTTCTTTATTGTGAAATCTATTGCACCATACGAAATGCTGTGTTTGTGTATTAAAAAGTGAGAGAGAGAGAGAGAGTCCTTGAAAGCTGCAGTGTCTGCATGTTTCCCTTTAATTGGTCCATGGCCTGTGGCACCAAGCTGACTGCATGGATCACTTTAGCCTAATGAATTGGATGCTATCAGACACTACTATTTGATACGAACTAATTGGGCAATTCTCTCTTTCTCTGAATGTGTTATTGCAGGCCCAAGTAAGATCTAGCCTATTTTTTTTTCTCTTTGTTGGCATCCCTCTCTTTCTTCCTGTATGGAAAGTACAAACACATGCAAATGCAAACACACACACGCAGGACACGTGCACCACACATGAGTTCCACTGTCTTACAATTGATATGCATATTCCTCGGAGATGCCAGAAATAGGTCAATCACAAACACAACCTTTTAACACTCAAACAGGACTAGCGAGTTACATTCAAACAGGTATTACAGGACATACAAGACTGCTGAAGGCAACCAGGCACATGGCTGCCATCTCACCAAACAAATAAAAATATGTACCGACTAAGCCCCACCTTACAACTTTGTACAATACATTCAATTCAAATGCCTCTCACGTGGCCTTGATATTTCACTTCCCTAAGTACATTAAAATGAATGAATGAATGAATCACTGAAAAGATCAGAAGGGAGCAGTCAATGTTGTGCTGGCCCATTATCAACGATGAACAGCAAAAGCCACAAAGTAGAACTTTAAGCTTTAGCTCTGTCTTACCTGTCAAGAGCATGACTCCATTCCCAGGCTGACAGGGCACGACAGAATGTCATTCCAACTGGTGAATGAGACTGAGTCATAGGGTCTCATGATCACTCGGAATACTGTGCAGACTCATTCTGACAAGCCAGCTTTCCCACCACCGTGGGACCCAATGGACACATTCCTAGAAAGATGAGCGGAATTCCAAACTTGCTTTGGTCAAGGAGGAGTCTGTGATATCCACTGAGCTGGTGTGCATCTCCACGTAGCTGCCTTTGAATGAATCTAATCCGTCCAAGGAGTGGAGGACAACGACACGAGAGAACACTCATTTCTCCATCTCTCTCTCTCCCTCTCTCCCTCTGACATCGCACTCTTCTCTTCCACCTTTCCATCCATCCATCCATTCCCCTCCTCTCTCTTTCACTGTCTGCTCCACGCGGTAGAAGGAACCTCTCAGATCGACTCAGCACTTCTCAGCCTCAGCCCCGCCCCCAGATCACATGAGGAGGGTGGAACAAAAACACACACACCATCACATGATCTTCCAACAACAGAGCTTTTGTTCCAAGTGACCGAAGCTGTTCCTAATGATACAACACCCTGCCTTGTACCCTGCCCTCTGCTAACACAAACACACACTGATGATGACAAGGCTAGTAAATACACAGCAAAGATCATTTCAGGTTCTTCCTGACCATACACACTGATGCACAGACACAGACACACACAGACACATACACACAAGAAAATGAGAACCACATACACACAATCAGGTTGAGAACCACGGTATCAACATACAGGACAGGCAAAATGCACTGGACTCATACGTACTGTACAAACAAGACAAGTCAGAGAACAACACACTAAATATAGGCTAGAGGAGCAGAGAGACGATCCAAGGCAGTCGCAATGTATAGGACAGATACCTGAGTCTATATTCAATCTAGATATGAAGATATTGAATGTGCAGAGACAAAGCTTTCTTTGTCCTTTATTGCATTGTATGATTCAATTATGATCAACTCCACCTGTAGTTCTATTCTCATTTTACTGTTATATAGCCTATTGCGGTTATTTTATTTTCAATGAATGTTTTGTGTGGACCCTGGTACCAAATATCTATATTTTTATCAAAACATGCAGGTGCTCTAAACGGATTCCCCCGCACCGAACCTTTTACAATTTTGACTTAGCCGAGTCACTACTTCATGACTCCTTGTGGTGGCGCTTATCAAATGAATGAGAGCAAGGTGAACCGAAGTTAAGCAACTTGCGGTGAAGAAGAGAAACTCACAAGGAAGTTTTCTGTAAACGTATCTAATTTGCAGATTGAAATATTTTAGTGAGGCATAATCCGTACAGCTCGTTCACATTAGGGAGACAGTATAGTGATGTATCTCTTTCCTGTTTAGCTACAATGTATCTCTTTCCTATTTAGCTACAATGTATCTCTTTCCTGTTTCGCTACAATGTATCTCTTTCCTGTTTAGCTACAATGTATCTTGTTAATTTTCATTAATATGGCCTGGTAGGCTACAGTGGCAACAGCTGCCAGCTGATGTTAGCTCTGTTCACTTATATATATATATATTTATGTTTTGTTTTTTTACAATAAAATTACAATTTAGCAATACTCAACAAAAACTACTACCACTACCAACAACTATACTACTACAGCCATTAACCATTGTGTTGTCATGTGTCATATACTGAAATGAAGAAAAATAAAAGCTTAGATTCAGGAGTTACGCTAGCATACAGCCACATTAACACACTGTCAAGCATGCATATAGACCGAGATATATAGGTAAGTGATACAAAACGATTGTCTGTCTAGCATGAACGTTTACAGACATCTACTGGTAACACAGTGTACGTTTCTACATGCTTTTGTGATTTTCACCCACCTGAAAGAATAAATAAAAGATTTAATTTGTTGGCTGTGCAGGTTCTAGATGGTAATAACTGCAAACGGAAGAACTCAGCGCAAGCCTAGCTAACAGTATAGACCCAACAGGTGACAGTAATGAATATGAATATGAATGTAAATGAATAGTGAGCATCTGTAAATTAAATTACATTACAAGATTAATTGTAAGTGTGCATAAAAGAAAAGCATGTAGACATATCATTATTTATATGTAATCTATGTGTAGTATTTCATAGGCTACTACACTAACTTGCCGCCCAAGGTCTTTAGAAACAATAAGGAGATCCACTCACAATGCGGACCGAATGCAGACAACAAGGGGGTACTTTTTCTTCTTCAGTTACACAGATATCATGATATACAGAATCACCGGTATCGTGATACCATCATTATCGTGGGCAACATTATCATGATAGTATCATATCGTGAGTTACTCTTTGATTCCCACACCTATTGGGTATCCAAAGAAAGAAACAAACAAACAAAATACCTGTGTGCTTCTAGGTGTGGTGATACACTGGCCAACTGTTTGGACAACATTGTTGGGTATTGTTGGACAAGTGAATGTCTCAACACGTTTATACTGATTTCATGGCAACCTTTTGTTGCCCAGCTAAATTCTATTGTATATTTTTTGCCCTGTTCACATTGCCCAAGTTTCCCAAAAAGTTTCCCAGTGTATCGCCAACCTTGTGATAAACTCCCACATATTTCACATGCCCACTTCCATCCCATCACCATGGCAACAAAAGCCTCGTGCTCTCTGTCTGTCTTTGCCCTACAGGCCTCTCACAAGCTCCAACACAAAAAACATTCAAATTACATTCAGGCCACACAGCAGCAAACCTTCCACGCAACCCTTGAAAATGTGCTTGCTTAAGCCAGAATATAGGCCTAAATGGGATGGGCAAAAGATAGGTTGGTCAATTATTCACCAGTACCGCAAAGTGCACTGCTCACCCTTAATACAGAGGATGATGACCGTGGGTCAAGGTAACCCAAAACATGTAGGAATAAATGTGAATACAACAGCACACACATACTTCCGAAACTGCATAACAGTAATATTGCTTAAGGGTAGAGATGACCGGTATTTTAAACCAGGCCAGCACACAACAAAACAGAATTTGATTGTATTAACATGATCTGTTCAAATGGTCTACAAATGTGGGTGGGGGGCTAGTTAAGGGGTTAACAGTACTCACTGGAGCCAGGTGGGTAGCAGACAGGCAGCAGAGGGACATCTAACAAAGGTCATCTTCTATCCAGACCAGTCTCAACACGGTTTACTCATCATAAAAGTTGGAATGGCACCAGCACCACTAATGATTTACTCTCAATGGCTTACAGCTAACTTGCTTGCACCTTTCAAATTTGTCACTGAGAGCCAGTTTAAGTATACTGAAACACTCGGCTACATTGCGTGGGGGAAAATACAAAATACACATCGCCATAGAGCCAGCAAGACAACTAACTCGATCAAAAGTCTAGGTTGCTTCAGTCACTGAGAGAAGTGTGTGGAAGATTATTATGTCAGGCATGTTCAAAAAGCAAAAGTCTATTGTGTAATAACGTTACATTTGTTCAACAGACAGCATGGTCAATGAATTATTAGTTGGCGGGTTAGCTTAATCTGATAAACAATGTAGCGTTAGCTATGTTGTTCAAATGATGAGCCCCAAAAGCACCTGAGCGCGCAATGCAAACAACCACCAGCAGCAAGCAGTAAGCAGGTTCTTCAGCGGGACTAACGTTAGCAAGAATTGGCTTGCTTCACAGCTAGCAATCCTCGCAGCTAGGTTAGCTTGTATGATGAAGGAATTAACGTTAGCTAATGCTAACGTTACATTTAATGCACACTTAACGTCAGCTAGCTAATTTAAGTAGCGTTACAAGGCTAGCTGAGGATTAAAAAAAATAGAACTTTTTATTATGGTTAAGGTCAGTTCACCTGGTCTTACCTTGAAATTCCTCTTTTCGCTATCAACTTCAGGTCTCAGATGATAACAAGTTGATGCTAACTGGCTGGCTAATGTAAATCTGACTGGACTGCTTTCTGTGTGTGTGACACCCAGTATTACTTGTAGTAACCTCTCTTGTCTCGAACGTTTTCGGTGTTGTTGCCTGCCTGTCAAGAGTCCCGACGCTAACGTTTACGTTAGCTGTTTCTTCGCTATGACGACCCCTGAAATAACCGGCCGGATGGTTTCAAACAAAACAGATTCGCGTTTCTGCTGTTATTTGGGACAATAAATCAATAATAAATAAACAAAGGCTCACGAAAAGGGTGGTCTTCAGCTAGTATGAGAGATTCAGGTCAAAACCACACAGGCTGCCAGTTGCTTCCAGCAAATGACACTCGTGACGTCACACCACAGAACACGGGCCTCCCCCCTCTTGATTTGACTGAAGTTTTTGGTTTTGTTTGTTTGTTGCAAAATCATACAGATCTCTTCAAATTATATCTACAGGTAATGTTTTGTATAGTAGAACACTGAGCTAATATTTGTTTTACTTTTGCAAAATATTCTTGCTTCCCCACCTTTCTTCAAAGCAAAATTATATTGATTATGCTGATTTAAGAATGCACACTTTGGTATGCACCAATATAAAAGAGAGAGAGAGAGAGAGAGAGACAGAGAGACAGACACACAGACATACAGACACACACATTTTATATGAACCCAGCCTGCAGATCAAATTAAAGTATTTGTCTCCACCTAGTGGCGAATGGAGTGACCTGATTGCAGGGGCATGTAGAGCACGAAGTAGATATACCAGCCAGACAGATCATTGGTTGAGAGTTTATATACCTCTTTATTCAAGAGATGAATAAAATAATGATATTATACGATAACACTGTAATGTTTGAGATTCAACTAACTTAACTGGAACATTATTTAGCATCAAACACGATAAAATGCACAAAGATATGCGAGACAAATAACTACATTTCATGCAGAATTTTGTGAATGTTTGTTACATGTTCATTTCATACATATTAAAATGTGCAGGTGTCAATATATACATGTTAGTTTGGAATTAGCTCTCCATATTATTGTATAATGCAATGCATAATACAAAGTATGGACCAATATTAATATCGTTGGCAATACTATTGTACACACATTATACATTCACATACATAAAATATGACTACATCGTGTTTGTGGCTCACAGGGGACTGACAAATATGATTCAATAACATTTAAATTAGAATTTCTAAGTACAGTTTAGTAGATTAAGTAAGCAAATATCCATCTTCGAACCAAAAACAGTTACTCTATAACACTGCATTAGAGCAACATAAATCAACCACTTCCATTCCTCGAATTGCACCATCTGTCAAGTAACCTCCATTACATTCAACTGGTCATGAAAAGCTTTGAAATAGTGGCACATTGAGTTTCTGAGACACAATGTAAATATACTGTGTGTAGCCTATTTAGCATGCTCCATAGGGCTAGAACAACCATCCGTAACCTCACAAAGGTGCCCTCTTTTGAATATTAACAGAATACTATGAAAGCATCTGAGAATTATAAAGAAAAAGAAAACATAGTAGTGCATGATTCATTCTATCACTAATTCTCTTCTGCATGTTCTTTGTGTTGGTCATCCTGATTTGACTGACGGACGGGAGAATATTCCAGAAGGCACATCTGTCTTGCATCATCTCATGACTGGACTGTCACCATCACCATACTCGCTGTGGCTGAAACAAAAACAAAGCAGCAACAACAACAACAATAGTTTTGTTTGGTAGAAACACATCAACTTACTACATCAAACCTATAGTGATTTAAGAAGGGGCCAATACTGAGTTATACTCATAGAATAAGAATAAGAATCAGAATAAGTAGAATGGATACGTATATGTTAGATGCTTGTGCAGCAAGGTTATTCTAGTTAACTAAAATTAAACAAAAACTAAAACTAGATGTGAAAAAAACATTTTAGTTAATTTAAATTTAAAAAAAAAACAACTACTAAACAAAAATGAACTAAAACTATATTGTTTTATATATATACAAAACTAACTAAAATAGAATAAAAAATAGACAGAAAATGTCTTTAGTTTTAGTCTTTGTCAATTTGGTAAAATTTGTCAACACAGCAAGCGTAAGGAGGCATTGGTGCATATGTTCATCGAGACTGGGATGTCTACATGACTGTGAATCATTTGCCTTCACAAAGTGATGTGTTTGTATTACACAATACCTATTCTGAACTTCTTAAATCTTGCCCCTGACAAATACCCCCCATATTATAGATAGATAAATAGATATATAGATAGATAGATAGATAGATAAATAAATAAATAAAACTAATACTGAAACTAATAAAAACAAAACAAAAAAATGTAAAACAATAAAAACTAAACTGAAACTAGCAAACCCACTCTGGAAACTCGTCTTCTTTCAGCTGCTCCTGTTATGGGTTGCCACAGAGGATTATCTGATTTGATCATCCGATTTGTATCCTTATATTTTATTTGGCATAGGTTTTTATGCTGGATGCCCTTTCTGATGCAACCTGGTAACCCAGAGGAAAGCGGAGTACCCGGAGGAAACCCACACAAGCACAGGGAGAACATGCAAACTCCACACTGTTCCACACTCTGGAAACTAACTTACAACTAAACTGAATTGAAAACAAAAATGTAAAACTAATGAAAAATACAAAACTATAATAACCCTGCTGTGCAGCCTGTCCACTTTGATTGGTGCACTGTTCTTTCTTTTCTAGTTCAACAGTAAGTTACTGCAACTGAGCATCAGAAGTTGTGGGGGGATCTAAGAAAAGTAGGAGTAGATATGACTCACTCTAGCCTCATCAACTCTGGCACATCTAAAATGCAGCTATCAAAGAATGTCACTAAGCATGGAGATGTACATTCTACTACAAATTCACAAGTTATAAATGGCTCTGGTATCTACATCTCTTTTTAACTCTTTACCTTCTCATTGTACTATTACATCACTGAGCAGCTTTTTACAGTCCAGAAAGACGCCTGTGGCTCTGTGGGCATAGGCACAAATACAATACATCTAGTCAGAGCCGTCACGGTTTGCTGTTAACTATGTACTAAAGCTGCACAGTTTCCCTCCCTCCCTCCTCTACTTGCAATTGATCTTGAACTTAAAAGAATACTTGAATGAATAAGTACATATGAAAAAGCAGAACCAAGCAAAGTTTTTTTAAGTTCAAGATTTTTTATTCTTGTGATCAATTGCAAGTAGAGGAGGGAGGGAGGGAAACTGTGCGGCTATAGGCTAATATTATCAATATTAACTTTCTCTCGCACAACCCTCATTTTGGTTACTTGCTATGTTGGTGATACTAGAACTTCAGCTCATCCCGTCATAGCACTTGTTGTAAGTTGCTGTGGATAACAGAATCTAGTAATGGCTAAAATGTAATGTAATATAATGCACAACTGGGAATGCATGTACACTCTGACAGCATGTTTCTCTCTCTACTACATGACTGCCTTTCCAATACATCTCTGGACCCCGCAATACTAAAAACCTCTAACTAACTCTAATCCATACCATACACACTAACAATAACAAATATTATTTCTGTACAAATATGGTCTTACTTTGTCCTTCCACAGGTGACATGTCCTCATTGGCCTCCTCTGCTACACCCATGGCTCCCCCGCTGGCTACCTGGACCTCCAGCTGCACTTCCTTTTCCAAGGCAGTGGGTGGTGCCAACTCCTCTCCTGCCACAGCCATTTCTGCTGCCTCAGAACCAGGGACAGCAGAGTGGCAGGAGTGGTAATGTGTGGTTTCTTTTTCCAGTTCCTCTGACACTGGTTCTGCGTCAGCAGCTGGAAGGACTTCCAGGTCTGATCCAGCAGCCTCCTCTACTGCCGGTTCTGCCTCTTCCTCCACTACTGCCTCAGCTTCAAGGGCTTCTTCATCTGGCGCCGCCTCTTCTACAGGAGCGGCCTCTTCAGTAGCAGCCTCCTCTATGGGGGCAGCCTCCTCTGAGACATCCTCAGGAGATGAAGCCTCTGGATCAACTTCTCCCACCTCATCTACTGCAGGGTCTGAATCAGTGCCCTCCTCGGAAGGAGCTGCAGCTGCCTCCTCCTCATCTACTGCAGAAGCAGAGGCCTCCTCTGTGACCACCTGCTCGGTAGGTAAAGCTTCTTCTTCTTCTTCTTGTGTGTCAGAGGTAATTTCTGCTGCCTTTTCCTCTGTGGGAGCATCAACCACAACAGCAGAAACCTCATCAGACATGGGCTCCTCCACTTCTTCCACTGCAGATTCTTCAGGTAATTCTTCCTTGGCTGCCTCTGGAACTTCTGCCAGTGGTTCTAGGACCTCCACTACAGATTCGGAGGCTCCGGGAGCCTTCACATCTTCCAGTCTCCGGACAGCATTTACTATGGAGGTATCACCAACTGAAGCAGCGGCAATTTCAACTGTAGATCCGGCAAATACCTTCACAGCTGTTACGAGGTCTGGAAGAGAAAATTCAATTGAGACCATTATGTTTTTGAGACAGATAGTTTAAATAGAGCTCATGCACTCAAATGGTCCCCAAACCACAATAAAAGCAACATAAGCTGTGCTACAGGCTCTTCTTTCAGCACCGCACAAATTATATCATGGCTATGTCCAAGTTGTTTTCAATACATGTGCCACTTGGTGGAAGCTTTCATTCAAAGCACCTTACAGGACCATAAGTGCATACATTTTTAGCATCGGTGGCCATGGTGGGAATCAAACCCCTAACCCTGGCAATGGCAATGTCATGCTCCACCCATTAAGCTCAACAAGACCAGACTTCAAATGGATATAGAATATGGTTTTCTGAATCTGAATTCTGGCATGTTAACATAAATAGTTTGATAAAGCTTGTATTGTAAAAGTTGTACAAATGTGTTTTAAATAGCAACGTACTGCCCTGCAGGATATATTGTATTTTCAAAAAAGACAGTTTTGTGTACCCTGGACTATTATGTGATTTTCCTCTAAAGGTCACAATGCATAGGCAACATACGGAGTAAATTTAGATGGGTATAATACATAAGCAACAACCTGAGTAAACTTAGATGGGTCAATTTGCAAAGAGTTTCTTTTTCTAACAATGTTTCATGACACTTTTGTTCCCTATATCCACACTGGTTTTATCTCAGTTGTTAATCCCAATCTTTGCTGAAGACACTATTGCCCAACTCCATTGCTTCAAAAGCTGCACGTTATTTCACAAACACAACTGCTCACAGCTACAATCCAGCCCTACTGCAATGTAAAAGCAGTGTAGTTTATAGCCAACATAATAGGGTCAATGAGAGTTACAGAAATCAGATTTATCAATGTAACTTGCCGCACAGAGGTAGCACCGTATTGTAATACTTCAATGACATCACAATTGATCTTGGAGTAGCCTTTTTACTTCATTTATGGAATGTTGTGCTGTTCTATATACATGGCTCTTACCTTGACCAGTTCTTGTAGGTGGTACAGACTTGCCTTGGGGTTGGGGAATTTTCTACAGGACACTACTCGGCCAGTTCATGCCCCTTCTCTTGGTATAGCCCCTTGAACAAAAGTGCAGCATGTATATCTGACATAGACCCAGACACTGTTAGCTGTCGGAGTCTGAGTTTATCTTGTGAAAACTCCAGTCCAGTGTTTCACACATATGAAGTAATCATAGACCTAGATTTGGACATTTTTCATGGAAATCTCCATCAAAAGGAGTTTTTCGTTTTGTTTTTAGATTCATTTTGTGGATTTTCTGCTCCATTATCTTATGTTGAGTGTGCAAGGAGCTATGGGAGAGAAAAGGGTAGGACTCAAGTCACCAGTAGGACAGAAACACCAGGTAGACAGCTGAGCCACCAGGATGCCCTGAAAATACCTTTGTAATCTAGGATTAGGCTTAATCCATGTCTGTGAAACACTTTTAACTTCCACTGATCAAAACTGTAAATGAAAATATTAAAATGCCAATTGATCAGCTTAGCACAAGGACTGGAAGCAGTAGGGAACAACTAGCCTAGCTCCATCAAAAGTTAAGAAATACAACTTCCAACGACTCCATAATTGATGCGCATAGTTGAAATTGATAATCTTCTTGTCTGACTCTGGAGTTTTCCTTTAACATGGACACACTGACTCAGTTTACCGTGAGCGAGTTTCATTGAGCAGTGTAGCAGCAGTGCATATATTCCATTCCTACCAATGAAAGAAGCCAAAATTTAGTGGTGGACTGTGCTGAATGAGGACCATGTAGTCGCCCAATAAAAGTGTCTATTCCAACAAAATTCCCTTTGAGCTCTGATTGGTTAGAAGTGGGCACCTCGCAGTGAAACTCTACAATGGAATATCTCTGCACTGCTGCTACACTGGTCATTGGAACTTGCTCCCAGTAGACAGAGTGAAATTGTGTGTGGTTGTGTCTACATGGTCCTCATTCCAAGTGATCAAAAGTCTTACATATTGTAACTTTAAGTGCTTGCAGAGTGCTTCTAGGTTTGTTTCTCTAACTGGTTAAACAGGACCTGCCACAACCGTGTGTTGTAACTTGAGGCTAGTTACGACTTGCCTGTTCTTCTCATTACACAAGTTTTAATGAAATTCTGGCTCTTCACAGAGCAGATATCATAGGCAATGTATTAAATGTTTCATAGCTCAGATGTGAATCAATAGACTATCAATGTTCAACATTCACAACAACTTTTTTTGCATACATTGCACTTGTGGTGAATAGAGTTCAGCAAGAGCCCATGTTCAAATCCACAGGGGCATGGACATGGCACAGACACCTATAAGCAAAGGGAAGCATTTATAGAGATGAGTCATGCTAAATCAAAGTACTACTCAAACACATTCAGTACCAAGAGCAGTATAGGATGTACACTAGAGGGGCTAGCATAGGAAGGGTGTTGAAGGATCCTAGTGGACATATTGTAGCCAATAACCCGTGTAGTAAGTGTTTGATAGGCTTCCTTTTGTGTAATGTGAAAGACAAGGTAGAATCAGCTCGGGGACATGGTGTTATCGGACTGTACAACAACCTACATAAGTGGTGCAACAATTACCTAATGTGAAGTCTTAAAGTAATCCCGAACATTTTCATATAAATAATTTAATTTTTTGCCAGTCTCCATCACCAACTGATAGAACCAATTAGAGATTCGACCTATACCCAGTTCATGAATACTTTTACAGTTGCTGTTCTAAACACCGGTGTCTGGTAGGACATTCCCGGGAAAATCATCTGGCGCACAGAGTGGTACGTTTATGTCACCAGCAGCAACAGCAGTTTGGAATGAATAGAAGACTCAGTAGTTAGCCTACATTATGGAAGGCGAGTCACTATAGCGCAGAAACGCAACAGCAATGACCGCTCATCACCAATAGACGTCGCAAAAATAAAATAAAAAAATATGATCTTACGGATTACCACTTAAAAAACAAACAACGTAACACTGGTAACACATTCAAATGGTTCAAACTCCGTTTCCTGTTACATGCAGGGGAAAAAAATGCAATATAGGGCCAAAAACTGAATGACAATGTCTTTTATTGAACGACTTCAACTTCCCTTATTATTCATTGATAACGCTTCTCAAACATTCTTTCATAAACACTAAAGCGCATTAGTCATAATGACAACGATGAAACACATACAAAATGTCCACTGCCGAGCGATACAGGTGGATGGGAGATTATGACGTGTGTTTTCTAGAGTGTTCCCATAAAACATTATAATTTCACAGTTAAGAAAAAGATACACCAGAACAGCATTGCCACACAAACGAAAAAAAGGCTTCGTAATTCGGAGAAAAAAATGTTGTGAAAGACAAGAGGGTCACCTAAGTGTGTCATCCATGAGAGCAGCATGCGTGTGTAAGGTTTGACATGTATCAAGACCAAGTTAGGCTCGTAATGTGAATGGTAAATCAGTGGTGACAGAGATGGAGGCTCCAGACTTTAAGTCCACGAGAGGTAAGGCCGGTCAAGCGGTCCGTTAGATGAAGTGACGGTAGACGATTGGCTGTGAACAGTAAGGAGTAAGGGTGTTTGTTTGAGGTCACACCCCACCTTTAGCACAGACTGGATATCAGTTTTATATCATTTTCTAGTGGGTTCAACTCAAGTGTTCGGGTAGGGGAAACCTGATCCTCAATCTGTGCTTGGGGCAAGGGTGACTGACTCGTCCCTTGAAGAGGACTACGATGCGACAAAGAAGGAATAGACAACAATTATGTTACAAAGAACATGGAAGTGCCATTATCAGGAAGACTGCATGGGAGCAAATAGCTCTAAATTTTGCATTTCGAAAATACATACAAGGGTCTGCTTGACTCCAGGAAAAAGGGTAGTGTATGGCATTTCCTATTTT
This sequence comes from Parasudis fraserbrunneri, assembly GCA_900302295.1. Classification (NCBI taxonomy): domain Eukaryota; kingdom Metazoa; phylum Chordata; class Actinopteri; order Aulopiformes; family Chlorophthalmidae; genus Parasudis; species Parasudis fraserbrunneri. Next base: position 963 of record OMKL01064268.1, on the reverse strand, counting down.
CACATTTACAATAAACAATATTAATACAGTAAAAAGACCGTTAATTTTGATGTTTCACATCCTGTATGATGTTCAACAATGACAACTTCCATTGTCTAATCCTTCTTCATCTCATTTTAAGGAGGTGTCTGAGGAGCACTTTGGAGGAGAGGAAACAAGAGCAGGGGGGAGGAGGGGGAAAAGGAGGAACTAACAGGCATTTGGTCACATTTTACGATAAGGTATGGAAGAATTACAAAGCAGCACTTCTTACCATATCCAAAAAGTATCCTTGCATATCAACCATAACCTGTCTTTAAGTACTTGAGATATGTGGGTTAAATAAACCCACCTTTACTTTCATCTGAATTTAGTCAGGTGTTCAACTGGTTTGGAGTGAAAATAAAACAGAAGTTGAAAAAAAAAGAAAAAAAGAAAAAAAAGTCACTCTTAACTATTCAGACAAAAGCCAAAATCCAGACCAAAGGTGCAGGCTTGTGTCCTGATTTAAGGGGCACTTGGAATATATTTTTACAGATGATTTAATAAAATCAGGGCTCAGGACAACATTTGGTACATTCATCAATTCTTAGCTCCATCCTTTACACCCCTCAACTCAACCATGCTCCATACAACTGTAATAACGTAGCCAAACCGTCCTCTGGATTTACTCTAGCAGAAACTGAAGTCTCCAAGCAGAACTGAAGTGTCCTTACTAGTATAGTCTACCTTTGCAGCTTGTCAGATGTTGTAGTTTGGATTTGTGCAGGGTGAGTTGGAGTAAGGGCAAGGGACCCGATAAAGTGGACTGATGGACCCTTAACAGGTACGAGTTAAGCAACTGGATGTGAACACCAACACCATTTCCCCCAGGGATTTACACATCTTTTAAATAGGGGGGGAGGGGTCAATCAATGCTCTTTGTCTGGGCCCAAAGGAGAGGGACACACCGCAGCTAACTCCTACCCTTCCCTTCCAAGTGAA
>OMKL01064264.1:5995-18955 GCA_900302295.1 Parasudis fraserbrunneri | reverse complement strand
AGCAAACTGAAAACCTGAAGTCAGAATGGAGAAACATGTCAGGAGAGCAAAGATGACAATGCCCCCCCACCTACACACAAAAAGTCACATTAGAAGCAAAACAAGCATGTGGAAAAGATGAGCAAGACACAAAAAGAGAGCAGAGAAACAGACCTTGAGAACTGTTCACAGACTTTATGAAAGAGCATATTTTTACTATGTATGTTATATGACATCTACTACATTTCTGGTGCAGAATTGCTATGACACAACTGTAAAACCTATCTAAAATTGTGGAAATTTTCATGAATTGAAAGTTTACATGGAAATGACCAACCAAAAGATTTTCGGCACACGCACACACCTTACACTCAGTTTCAGCCATTTCTTCCTTTACCCACTTTCGTCTCTGCAATTAGCCCCCACATCGTGCATTATTTTTCGATAACCGCACACCTCATTGTGTATTATCGCTTACATATAGCACAGGCCCTCGTCACGTGGTTATGTGATATTACGCCGTCACATTTCTTTTTTTCACCCTACATGTGTTTGCATCCCTGACCATAGTGAAGCGATGGGTCACCAGAATGAAAAGACCTTGACAAATAATACAGGGAAACATTTTGTATTTTTTTTTTTTCATTTCTTTTTTTCCAATATTTTTTTATTCATGTATGATGCAAAACAATTATTCAGATGACATATTTAAATGAAAAATGTTTTTAATAATTATTACTGTGTATTGAACACCGTACTGTAGAAAGACTGAGAAATGATAGTATAGGAAACTGTTTACATTGTGCAAATAAGATATGTGCTTAAGTATTGTGAAAGATGAAACTTTTTTCTCTTTTTTTAATATCCAAAGTTCATACATGAGCAACACGCTCTAGGAGTTAGAAATACATGTAAATGTCTTGAGTCGGTAAATAACCAATGTTACACTATCCACCTGCCACAACACTGGGCTTACAGTATACATGGGCTTGCTTCACACAGAGCATACAGAGTAAGTCTAGTCTTTTATGTGCTTAATACAAGCACTAGCCTTAAAAAGCATTAAGCCATGACATCATATTTACGTTCTCATATTTATTTCTGTTTTATGTGGTTTCTAAAGCTCAATAAAAAATAATAATTTTAAAAAATGTCCGTGTGTCAAGTCAGTGGTTTTTGGTGTGTGAATCCTTTTTACGGTCCCTTTTTTGCAGACAGACAGCAGACAGAGACTCCTTCCCCAGACATCTAATCATCTAACTATCTAATCTAACTATGAAGGAAGGGATCTGTCTGTGTGTGTCTGTCCTTCGCGCTATCTCGAGAACCGTTCGTCCAATCGACTTCACACTTGGCAGGCGTGTTGCTGAGGGCCAGAGTACGCGTCAAATATGAAGGTGAATGGATGTGGTTCACGAGAACACTGCAAGCAGCAAACCACAGTTCTCAACGACTGCAAACGGCACTTCCGGAGGAGGAGGTTTGTAAACGTTTCATTTGAATACATGATAGTCCCACAACATTCGCTATTATTATCCCTGTCAATAATCGTTAAGCAGCCTCCTAAAACTGCTGCAGTGTTGACAGATAGTCCTGCTTGAAATAAAAGGGAGTAGGAATAAAGAATACAGATTTTGTTCACAATATTTATTTATCCTAAACTATATTTTCAAGGGACATAACGTAAAAAACAGGCCTATAATCATCTATGGATACTATTTGAGACCAACAGCAAATAAACAAATGCGCACATTTGGACAAATCCATCAGTTAGTATTCTCTGAAATGTGTTCTTTCATTTGGTAGAGGCATTTCTTTATCAAAGGACATACGAGGCAGATATGGACAGATTCCTTATTTCTAATGTTTAATGTGTTCTACAGGTTAATTTCGTTTGATGTGTATTTTAATTCAATAGCTTATTTGCATGCAAGTTAAGTTCATGTCGCGTTACAGAAGATTTCTCAAGGAGCCTCTGATGCATATGTCACATGTGATTGAGGAACGTGAGTAAACTGTTGATAACGTCACCCTACTTTAACTCTTGAGACCGTTAGCCAACATTATGTAATGTCATAACTACAGTTTTTCATATGGTGACCAGCCGTTAGGTAGGGTCATGGCTATCAGGAACTTTTACAAAAACTTTAGCGATGAACTTGATCATCAGAATATTAGATTAGATTAGATTAGATTCAAATGTGTTGTCATTATAAAGCACAAGTACAGTACAACGAAAAGAAGTTTGGCATCCAACCAAACCAGAGTAAAAGTAAAGTGCAGTAGCAATATACAATGTACAGGTGATTAAACTAGAGTATATAAATAAGTGATTAGATAAATGAGTGCTACTGAGTAGTATGACAATACAAGTGTTATAGTCTTATGTACAGTGATAAGGGTATGGGGACGCTATGGGAGTAGTCATAAGGGCTGGTGAGTAAGTAAATAAGTATCGTCATGATATTATCAGTCCTGGAATTGTTACAGTGAATACAACTCCAAAAATGTCTAAAACTGACTAGATGGTTGATTTCTTTGATTTGTTCTGTAAAGGAATGTGTCATTCATTAGGTTCTCAGATGGTTCTGTCTTTATTAAAAATTACAAATCCTGAAATATGGCATGTCCAGCCAAATTGGAGCTACATCATAACAGAAACATCATAACAGAAGTTATTTAGAAGGGGGGAAAAAAGACACCATTAATAACAAAATTAAGTTGTTATCATTCACATCAATTGATTAAAAACATGAAATTCGACATAAATTCTACAAATAAATAGTATTTTACAACTGTCCCCATATTTTCGGTCAGTCTTGTCACGTTTACATAAAACGCCACATAAAAAGTGTGGAATACACCTTTAAGGTTATGGGAAGTGACATAATTTGAGTTCTACTTTGAACTGTATGATTTTAAGCTTGTTTTTGCATGTTTTTTTTTTTTAAGTCAGGCCATGTCATGCTAAAATATACCAGAAAAGAATACAATTATTGTCTATCCAGAACATGTCTTAAAAAGGTTACTGAAACAGTTATGATGCGAGCATGCTAACAGGCTTAGCAATGGCTGTTAAAATGGCCAACCGTCAGTCCCTGTCACAGCCCTGTGACAGGGCCTTACAAATTAATGGCATTGTTCCTTTTAATAAATGTGCAATATTGCATATAATATGTATTTAATTCATGCCATTGTAAAACATTTGAATAAAGAGACATTACACTGTAAATTTGAAGCTTTTTATGCTCATAGACAAAGGTTTTGAATTTGGTCCCTCTTTTACCAAGGCCTATGTAGCACTGCTTTTGAGGTGTCTTTGTATATTAATGATATTTCAATGCATACTGTATATAGATATAATTGCAATTTATATTAGCTTTGATTAATAATGACTGTAATTATTTAAATTCATACAGATTGCATTTAGACGGCTCCAGTTAGTGCAGCTGAGAGACAAAGACAATGTCGGGCACGACGAAATGCAGGCCCTGAGAGAAAGGTAGACGTAGAGGAGACCTACCATTCTCTGGCAGGCACCGCTGAAAGAGCAATTTCCCCAGGTGCCTTGTCCCATATCGTTGAGGGAGAAAGACAGCCGTAGCCTGGTAACCGGATTTCCCAGGTTTTTCCCAAGCTCATCATAGCCGAGGCTGCGGCTAAGGGTATCCCTAGCCCACCGGCCCCTCTGAAGACCAACGGCATGGTGGGCGAATACTTTTGCAGCCAACCATCCAGTCAGCAGCGGTTCCTGTATTTGATGTTGTTGTTCTGGTTACTACACCAGCATAGTGGGTGTTTTTGTTTTCACACCTGTCTGTGTTTGGGCCATTCTAGTTGTTCATTGTTATTGTTATTGTATCTGGCCATGTTATTGTTAAATTAAATATATTTTATATTGAAATTTGTTTTTATATTTTATATTGTTAAATGAAATATGTTTTTACATAGAAATATTCTGAAATTAGTTTATTGAATAAAAAATATGTTGTCAGTCATATTCTACTGAATTAGGTCCTTATTATATGTCTTTGGCTGAACTTTGCCATATTTGTCAAATATTACAATAACATTAAAATCAATAATAATTTAAGATAGGAATGCTTACCAAAACTTAATTAAAGAACACAAAACATAACTTTTCCTGCATCAACAAAATCCATAAAGCCAGTCCTGTCACACCACAGTCATTCATGTCACACAGGACATTATGATATAAAAATTTACTATTTGAAGAAATTATGAATTAATCTCTTTAACTGTGTAGATGAGGGTGGGGTTATATATCCACCATTACATTTTTGTAAAAATCTCCTATGTAAAGGTCGTTTTTTTTTCTTTTTTCTTTATTTTTACAAAGCTGCTTATATTTCTTATAGGAATTACAAGCATGATATGTGGTTCTCATTGTTTAACATGTCCTCCATATGACTCAATGTTCAGATTCAAGAATTTTAGAAGTGGAAATGTATGTTTCTGGTAGAATGTCCTAGGTAGCTACTGATATTCCCATAACATTAGCTATTATTAGTCAATCATTGTTAAGCAGCCTACTAAAACTGCTGCAGTGTTGACAGAAAGTCCTGATCAAAATAAAAAGGAGAAGGAATAAAGAATACAGATTTTGTTCACAATAGTTATTTATCTGTATCTGTATCTAAACTGTAAACTGTTATCATAAACTCAATATTTTCAAGGGACACTACCCAGGCAACTTTTTTTATTTTTTTTTTATTTTGAATGGTGAGCATTTTAATTTGGCTCACCACGAGCCCTGGAAAGTAGGCCTATAATCATCTATGGATACTATTTGGAGACCAACAGCAAATACACAAATGCACACATTTGGAAAAATCCAGCAGTCAGTATTCTCTTAAATGTGTTCTTTCATTTGGGCATTGCACTATAGTCTTTAAGGATGACAGATGAGCGCACAGTACAACTGTCCATCCTGTAAGGACACGAGGTAAAGGTGAAGGAAAAGTACAAAGGCTGTGGCTCGGGACAGCGTAATTGCACCTACTGATACTGATTTTTCCTTGACTGAGCTAATCGCTCTGTCAGTCAGCTTCTTAATGTGTGCAGCAACACATACGTAACTTTGTCTTTCAAAAGGTAGAGCGACCTTGGGGTGGGGTTTATTTAGATAAATCACCCCTCTTGCACACGTTGGAACTCTTATCTCCTGAACATGTTGACACAGCATCTGCAAAAAAAAAAACACAAAAAAAAACTTGAATGGAGTCCAAAGACTTGCCTCTGCTAGATAGGCCAGATGTAGCATTTGACGGGTGGAAATAGTGCCAAATGGGTGGGTCACTACAACTTGCAGGTCAGACCATCACAATATTGACAGAGTGATTTGAAAATAAGGCTAGTGGTCAGTCTCTGACCCCTGTTTGATCACAAGAAACTGTCGCCTCCCGTACGAGTCAATGAAACGAAAAAAAAAAAAGTCACTGACTCCCTCTGCTCATAGAACAGGTTTTAGGAAACCAGTCTGATGAAACATGATGGTGAAACGTTGCAGGAGTTGTTGCACCCTGGTTGTGTTGTGTTTATCAAGCCTTGGGCTGTGGACCAGTGTTGGTCCCTGGAACATCGCTGAGAGGTCCCTGGTCTGGTTAGAGCTGACATAGATACAGCTTTGGCTGAATATATTGGCACCCTTGTACTTTCTTTTCTTATTTCTTTCCAAATAACTCACAATTTTCTTAAAAAATTAAAATAAAATAAAAGGCAAAAGATACAAAAATATTTTGTCACCACAGAATATTTCCATATCAATATTACAGAACCTTGGTTTTTGCCAAGCGTTGACAAAATAATGACACACCGTAATATTTGGTTCATGGCCTTCAACTCTACCTAACTGCAGTCAGATGGAGGAACCTCCTGCAACTCTACTGCCAGCTTGGACCACTCTTACACAAATAACTCCAGTGATAGCGTGTGAACATTCCGAAATCTAAATCATATACAGTATTTGTTGTTCTTTCATGTGAAGAATGAGAATAATGGAGATGAGGAGATTAAAAAAAGTTTTTATTTAAATTTCAAATAATCTTTTAAGAAATAGTGAACACAATTGCAAGGGAGTGCCGATCTTTCTCAGCCATGACTATAAGATGTTTTCCTGTGTTTTAAATACAGCTTTAACATAAACCCACATTATTTTCAGTGAAAGTGAAGGTGGGAATACCATTGCTTGCCTGTCCCAATGGCCAAAATGTAGATGTTTGCTGAACACTGGGAAGCAATGACCTAGTGATGTTGGATTGCAATGACCTCAGAGTAAACACACTACACGTGGACAATGGAATTCCCCCTGTGGGGATTTAGAAAGATAAAAGAATTGAGTACGTGTAAATTATATGGCATAATTGTTGTTCTTTGGCCGTCAGTTCCTTTGAAGCAGGATTCTGTCATCTATGCTATGGGTCAGAGAACAGCATTGTTTGATTAAAAGGGACAAAGATACCGGGATGACATTTGCACGGGAAGAGAACATCAGACTTTACTCGTTTTGTCACAAATGTGACGTTACATTCATCAGGGTTCCTCCTATACATTTTCCCATTTCAAAAGTCTTTGAAAGACTTTAATTTCTTGACTGGACATGGAGATTTTGCCATTATCACTCTATAGCTGATGATTATTTCTCACAATAACAAATATCATAAGATTAACAAAGACAGTATGGTGAAATCAGACAATCGATGTTGTGTGTATTGTGAATGAACAACTATAAAAAAAATAAAAAATAAAAAATCAATTCAATGCAATTCCCAAACTTTGAAAGACCTGGAAATAATATCATGAATTCCCCATACATTTCCAGACCCGCGTATAAGTGACAAGGAATGAGAACAGCTGTGAATAGATCTCTGCCACGAGGCGCTGAACAGCAGATATGTCATGCTCGTGTAAATGCAGCCGCGAAGCGTGGCAGCGTGTTGTGCGACACCATGTCGTAACTTGATAGCCGTGCGCGAGGAAAGCCCCTCACTGGGGCAGGGAGACTGTGGGAACATGATCGCAGGAAGTGGAGGAGAAGAACCCTGCGATGTCATGCCGAACTCAAGTGACATCTGGCCCCATGGCCCCATGGCCCCATGGCCCGGCACAGTTTCCAAACCATGTCTCAGATGGACCAAGTGTTCTGACAGTGTTGGAGAGTAATTAACTACATATAGTTCAATTACAAGTTTAACTACATTGTTTGTTCAGTAGTAACTATGTTGTGTCATGTAGTTCCATGCATGTGCACAGATAGGGCCCAAACGGGGCTTGAGCCCCCGCCCTTTTGCCCGCAGAGTCAAAAAGTGCCCTGTATTGTATTACATTTTTCTTCTTCTTTTTTTGGTTTAAATTCTAGCAAATATAAAGAGGGAAATGAATAGTAGTATCCACAAAAAAATACACCATATCAATTTTAAAAAGTATGCCGCTACATAATACACACTGGTCCTTTAACTGCATGTTGCCCTAAAATGTAGCATTTTCACAACTCAGAAAATGCTCACTGTCCTCCCCTTAAAATACAACCTCAGACATGAGTAAGTGAGGTTTTGCCTTCCCTGGTCACCGAATCAAACACACCTCCGTGCTCCATGTACCTGCAAGGCATTCCACGGTCAGATTGTGATCATTTTCCACAGTGTCGTTTGGATGTAGTTCAGCTATTTATTCAAAGTAGATTTCGTTTGATAAACGACATTTGTTTGAGAGTAGTTAAGATGTAGTTAAACTTCTTTCATGGTGAAGTAGCTGGTAGTTTGATAAACATAATTTTAGAGTCGTTTCCCCAACACTGCTTCCAGATGACATCACTTGAAGATTAATCCAAACTCATAAGCTCTCAGTAACTCAAATCAAATTAATTGGTGCAAGATTGTTTACTGTTCTGAGATATGGGGGCAGCTTTAGCATTTTGAATTATTATTATTATTATTACCTCCACCAAGGACGTTATGTTTTCGCCCGTCTGTCTGTGTATGTGTGTGTGTGTGTGTGTGTGTGTCGATGAAACACCTTGAAAAGTAATGGGTGCATTGCCATGAACTTTGCTGTGCACATTCCTGACCCCGAGAGGAGGACACCTATTGGTGACCCCATGACCTTTCCTCTAGCACCACCATCAGGCCTAAGCATTCAAATGGTTTAAAGAGTTCTCCTGACCCGTTTGTTGTACAGTCACATAATTTACTACTTTGACTGGGACTCCCTAAAAACTTGGTATTTCATGTATAAACCCATCCCTACTGTAAGTTCACTGGACTGCATGCCCCACCTTATCCACCCATTGGACGCGGTGCATGATGCAGTACATGAGATACCAAGTTTTTAGGGAGTCCCAACTTCGACTACAACTTTTCCAATAGGACCACCAATGCCCATGGATTCTCCGCCATTCTTATTTCTTTGAAAATCGCTTTTACCCCTCATTCTGAGTGGCTGTTCACTCGTTTTTCACTAAACTTGCTGTGTGGGATCAAGGGACCAATGTCTTTCATTGTGAAAGTTGCTAGGCCAAACCCTATGACCGCCACACCCAGTTACATTTTGGAAAACATGTTACTTGGTGGGCCAATGATAGATAGGCTACTGGAGGCCCAATGATAGATAGGCTACTGGTGTACCAATGGTAGATCACTCCAGTCTGCTAGATAATGGCGCTACAATCAAAGGTCAACATGTACAACTTTGAAAAGCCATAACTTGCACACCGTAAGTCCGATTGACACAGGCCTGCCCATGGAGGGGGGGTATTGTTAAACTTTCTGGGAACCAGCTGCTGGAGGGGGGGCATGGAGGCCAGCAGTAGATAAATGTTCATCCTAAATATAAAAATGATTGACAAAAATAGTGCCAATCACTTCTTAAAACAAAATAATGACACTGTTTGTGTATGCCTGCGTAGCGCCGCCAGTACAGTAAGAGCATGCGCATGCATTGGTACTGTATGAATGAAGCAGGTTTGGGGAGGGCCCATTCAGTGGACTTTTTCAGGGGCCCAGCCTGGATTGAGCCTTGGTCTACAACTGTGCCACCAGATAACAGCATAGAGATCATGGCTACAGTGCTCAGGTTAAAGCATATACTGTATCAAGGCAGCAAAAAAATGGTAGGAATAGGAGGTTTCCTGTTGCAGAATTGGTCTCAGTTTATCATGAATTACATGCTTGTTTACCACAAAACGGGAAAATATCTGGACTGTCATGTCAGACAACTGGTGGTGGTGGTGTGGGTGGAAGGGGGGGCTGTTTTTGTCAATTTAACCTATCAATGTTCCTCATTAAATCACTAGCCACAATAAGCAAATAAATAAACGAGCTTGCACCCATTGGTTTCAATGAGGAATGCTAACAATGCTAACAAGGCAGAAGCTGAGGGATGAATGTCGAAACTTTTTTCTCAATGTGACAAGTGAATGGTGAAGAAAAATAGATGAAATTCTATGACCTCGTGACCTTTCCTCATCAGGCCAAATCTGTATATCCTCTGATCTATTAGTCATACAGTCACAGAATCTGTTACTGTAGTTTCTGTCATCTACCCAGTAAAATGTTGCATGTGACAACAAAGTGGGGGGATTGTTAGGCCTTGGCGGAGGTCTGCACTCTACTGAGAGCACCCTTTTAGTCTAGACTGTTATTCGGTACATTTGAGAAATCTATTTGTGGTGCCTGTATGATACTGTGGTGAGCCTCCTCAAATAAATCTATGTATGGAAAACACGACATTATTATTAAAGAATAAAAGGCATTATGTATGAAATAGCTTGCTAATTAACTTGGGGATTGAGTTACATAACTGGCTAAAAGCAACTTAGAGTTTTGCCTAAAAATGAAAATAAATAAATACATTTCTTCAATACATTTCTTTCATTTTTTTTTTAGATTTGATTCCAAATTCAACTGGGAAATGATTTCTTCTTTTCGTTTGGGTCGTTAAAAAATAGCTTTGGGGCACAATGACATTGCAATAATGTGAGAGTTTAAAACAACACTAGTATACAATGCCAATTGTATAACGATGCTTTGTGAGTTTGTTTTTTGTTTTTTTACAGAGGAAAATTCCTAGAGACACACCTGTTGGCAACACTGGCACCGCAATCTAATCGTAGTTGTTATCTCTACTTTATGCAACGGACTGAGGCAGTGTCTTTGTCGTGCTGGTTGTTGACACTAGATCTGCGTTATGTCATGTTACAATGCCTTCGACTGGTGTGTCTCTTGAGTGGTGTCTGCATGTGGCGCTGCTGTGTGCAGTGGGCAGTTCATGTGGGCAGTGGCTGTGATGTGTGACATGTTTATGCAATGTTTTTTTTAATTCAGTGTGCTTATTGTGGAATATTAATGTGGAGTATACATTTTTCAGCTTCAGATGTATCATTTGATATGTTATAATTGTTTTAGTGCACCCTCTCTGAGCACAGCCAACTCTCAGTAGTGGCGCTTTTCCACTACCTTGCCGTGCTGTGCTGGAATCTGTGTTCCCGCTGTTTTGTTTTCTCCACTGCCAACTGAGCCGTGCCAGGCCGCAGTTCCCGTGCCGATTTTAGCTACTGCTCTGGGGTAGGTACCAAAGGTACTATCCGTGCTGCTATGCATTCTGCAGACCGTTGATTGGTCAATGGAACGTCATCCCATGTTCATGGTATCAGCTGTGTAAACACTCTACAACATGCCAATGCCCAAGTAACTCGTATTGTAGTTGAAATACCGATGCATTAAAAAACATTTCCCCTTGAATCTCTTAGTTACATCAATATTGTGCTGTCAGAACAGTTTCATGTTTGTATGTTGAGTTTTTAATGTTCGCTATTGGCCATATTACCATCTCATCTTATTATCAACCAGGAAATGCTTCGTGAAACTCGTATTAAGAACTTGATCAATCTAGCCAGTGACCTATACACGAAAATTATTACTTTTTTCATTGAATCTCTTAGTTACAACAAGATTGTATAAGTTAAGCAGCGTTGTGTTTATAGGTGAAGTAACGCCATTGCTTCCTTACTACTTGCACGCAGCCACAGTCCGTATCCGGGGAAGGAGCACTGTGACTGACCTACAGTATATTGTTTCACCAAATAGCGAACAGTGTAATGTCAAATACTTCACCTATAAACACAACACTTCTTAGCTTACACAATATTGTTATAACTAAGAAATTCGCTGGGAAAAAATATTGTTTGTGTGCGTAGATTTATCTAGATGTATCAACTTATATATGACTGTTTCCTGGATGGCCAGCTGTGCAATACCGAATATTAAATACTTAACATGAAAACACAAGACTGTTCTGACAGAACAATATTGATGTAACTAAGAGATTTGCTGAAAAAACTTTGTTTTTAATGCATAAGTATGTCAGCTACAATATGAGGTTCACTCGCGCATATACTGATGCCAGAGAGCTGATTACCAGTCTCATGCGAAGAACGTCTGCTCTACTCCTCCTCCTGGCTCCTCCTACCTTCACGGGTCTGTTGTGTAATGGGGACGCACAGCAGGCAACACAGCACGGGTAGGATACAAATGCTGGCCATCCTGTACCATGCTGTGCTGGTCAATGGAAAAACACCAAAGGTTGAGGGGGCGTGGCCTTCTGTTCATTGAAAGGAGGTGTCAAGTTAGTATCATTACACATGAAGCTTTCAAATGTAAGCAAATTCATGGGACTAGTGTGATTGGTTGCTATGGGAGATTAATATTGGCTAACCTGTGCTAGCAGGTGATAAATGAAATGTCACAGTTGCTGTGGATGTTTTTGAACCACTAAAATTAATTAAATTGTAGCAAACTAGTTTCATTACTGGTTTGTGGACTAGCTAGCTGATATCCTTTACAACTACTGAAAACTGACAGACTGACTGATGAGCCAATCAGGTAACATTAAGTAATATTGTTCAGGAAGCAGATTTGATATCTGAAATGGCTTGATTGTGTTGATATCCAGGGGGATAGAGATCAAATTGCTTTAGACATAATTTTCAGCTCTAACACTTGGGGTAATGTTACATCAACATACCTTCTGTAAGAAAATGCAATGAGATTGAAAAACATGATTTTCATTGTACTGAATCTTTAAGACTAATCAAGGACAAATATTTGCTACCACCAACAGCTTGTGTAAGTCTTTCTGTTTGTCATTTTGTTATGTACATTGGTCAAAAATGATTGAAGGGCTGAATGATGTGCGGTCACCTGCGTTGAGGATGGCAGGGTCCCTGATGGTGGCCCATAGGAATGCCTCTGCCCAGGGACAGCTTCTGAATGGTGAATAAACTGTGCTAGTCAGTTATAACTACGATTTCATTTGAGTTTTTATGTTGTATTTGAGGAGTTCCAATCCAAAATGACATATCCACCATTTAAAAAAGATGACACCTGCTCTTAAAAAATTATATTTTTGGCATGAATCTAAAACCTTTATTTATTTATTTATTTACAGAATATTATTCAAGTTATTAGTCATCTTAAAGGAACACTCCACCAAAAATAAAGCTTTTTTTTATTGAGTTGAAGAGTTGGCATATGTCACCATGATGTCACACATGAATGGAAGTATTAAATAAATAATAATTTATTTGAAATTATCATTAGATATAAATAATAATAAAATATTTCAAGGCCATAGTGAGTGATTAACAATTCTTGGAAAGGTATATGCAAAGGCCTTGATATACTTCTTTTTATTATTATTATTATTTGCATTTGCATTTCACTGAGAAAATGGAAAATGTACCTGGAAAATGTGACATCATACATCCCAACTGTTTCACTCAATAACTCTCAAACCAAATTAATTTGCACAAGACAGTTAATAGTTTGGGGATGTGTGAGATTATGGGCATGATACATTTGCTTTATTTATTTAAAGTGTTCCTTCAACACCTTGTTGATCTGTATTTCAGAACTATTGAGTAATGAACGTCAAGGAAACCTTTAAAAAAAATATATATATATATTT
>OMKL01064258.1:3827-30012 GCA_900302295.1 Parasudis fraserbrunneri | reverse complement strand
CATTTGTCCATAAAAAAAAAGTCCTTGTTATGGTTATGTTGTTCACTTGGTACTTATATTAAGCAATACGTTCACTCTCAATAAAAAGGTCCCAAATTGTCATATCTGATTTCAGCCAAATGTCAGCTGTAAATATACAACCAGGCCGATAAGATCGTGTTTTTTAAAGATCCAGAATTTCCGGATTATCTGCCAATATATCAGTGCATCCCTATTAATGATATCAGTTTCCCCGGTTGCTCAGTTCGTAGAGAATATAAATGGACTTGAGCTGTGAGTTACCAGAGAGCAGTGGCTTTGAAACCTCTCCTTTCCTGCTTCATATAGGCTCAATATACCAGTTATTATGGAGTGTGCTGCAGCGTGGTAGCCTAATTCTTTTAAATGTGACGTGTTCTTTTTTTCTTTAGCTCATACCTGGAGGAGAGGGACCTGAAGTATGAAACAAGGGTCAATATTGAGCTGAAACCTTTTTTTTTTTGTGGATACATGCCTTGTCTTGTCTGCTGCATTATGCTCTTTTGTTATTGTTTTTTCCCCTTCTTTACTTTTGGTCTTTATCTTGATGTTGAATTAAAAAAAAAAAAAAAGGGTTTTGTAACAAGTTTCCTAATTGAGCATTTGTGTAAAACTTCTATAATGCAATTGGACATATGTAACAGAAATCACATACTTGTGACAAGAGACTTTTTGTTATAAATAAATCACAAAATTTCACACAATTTATGAGCAATCCTGTGTTTCTTTCACACCATTTTTTAGGTCTACAAGATACTGTTAAAGTTAGTTTAATTATGCAAGTGTTGCTATGATTCAAAACGTGTTATTGCACACTTGATGTATATGACAATGATAACGATAATATCCCACTCAAGCTTGAAATATTGGATGTTTATTGGTTGTATTACATGTTGACAGCATTACCTTGGTTATGACTGATTTACAAGTGTAAGTGGCAATGTTGGCAAAAACCATTGATAGGTATTGCATACTTTAGGTGAATATCACAGGTACCAGGAACTGAGAGGAAAGTGGTTTTCTTTCCCAGTGGTACCTGCAGTCTAGAAGCCTGCCTTCTGCCTCCTTCCCTCCGATCTTCTTAGTACATTGAGGGCTTCTCTTCACCTTTAGGATTGGTCACTTTTTCAAGGTTCTTGCTGATGATGTCATAAAGTTCAGCCTGTCCCAAATAAATTGGAATATAAGGATGAAGTGGTTTCATAGTTTTTCTGATCCACCAGCCACAGAGGCTGGTTCACTACAAATTTCACCAGACACTATATCTGTCAAATTAAGTAAATTCCCAACTGATGGGTGATTACCTACTAAAGTGGTTGGTACAATAGACAATCTTGCCACCACTAGGCAAAGATTTACCAGCATTTGGCTAGTGGCTGTTATTTTCCCACCCTGCATTGCTTTATTAATACTGTTGACATCAAACAACTGACTTACATAGAAGCCACGGATATCCAGGACAATCACTCTGATCTCGGAGTAGATTGCTTCATCCTTCTCATGTACAAGAGAGCGGTAGTCCATCTGGGAAAAATATATATTTCATGGGTCAGAACAATAGCATGTTATGTTGGAGATGTATTTTTTTAATTTAATTATTTTTTTTTTATAAATATTGACTCTAACGCAAGTCTGGAAAAAAGTGTCTACTTACCACAAACGTTTCTTTTGAGGCTTTGGCCACTGCATCTCCCCTTTCTGAAAAGTACCTAGACAATCCAGAAGAGTGGTTATAAAATCATGGCTGATAACGAACAGAAATATACATTTTCAGATGTACCAATTACACTGTGGTGCATCTTACTTGTTTATGTTGGTCTGAAAGCCATCCACTTTGGTCTTCACTGCAGCTATCCTCTCCAAGATTTTCTCCTGTTTAACAAAATTATTTCCATTAACTATTTGGGACATTTGACAAAACGTTTGTGTCACTATGGATGAACAGTATATGTTTTCTTTTTAAGTGTAGCCTACTTTACCTGAATAGCAACCCCAAAGTCATTTCCATCCTCTATTTTTGGAATTAGATGCTGAATCCAGCAGGACACCTTGAGGAACACCACAGCATTGAGTTTGAGAGACTATTTTACCAGTGTTTGCAAGTTTATCATTTAACCATATGGTGTCACTGTTGCTTCAAATGGTCTCTACATCCAAAATTTTCACCCAGTTGTGTCTACTTGTACAGCAAGTGGACACTCCAGCAGAGGCAGGGTTGAGCTTTAAAAGGGAAGTTCACTCAAAATACAAAAGTGCTTTTCCTCTTACCCGGAGTACTAGCTATCCATCCAGATAGCTTTTGTGTGATTTGCCAAGGTTTGGAGATATCGACCATAGAGATGTCTGCGGTCACCCCAATACAATGGAGCTCAATGTTACAAATTACATTTAAAACACTCAAAAGCAACGTCTCTGTCCAGAAATCATGACAGAGTCACTCATGATAATCCACAGAAGATTTTGGGTGAACTTCCCCTTTAAGCTTTACCAGCATGTATCACCTGTTGTAGAACAGTTCTGTTCATAACTTACAGTGATGATGGTCTCTCTTAGTGCAACGATCTCTGGTTTGACACTGTCTAGCAGTTTTGCAATCTTCTCATTCCCTTTGATGAAGCCACATTTTGGAGCTGAGGAACGGGGGAGAGAAATTCAGTTGATTTCTCTCTTTCTTGTACACATGGAGTGTAGGGACATTATACAAATTCAAATGACCTCATATGATGGATGACTGAGAGCATTTACCTTTCTTTTTCTTCTTATCTTCATCATCATTCTTGTCAGTCTCCATTTCCTGTTTTAAATGTTCATGTTAAAAATGTTTGACAGAACAATATTGATCATGGGACTGACTGAATGACTGAGAGGCTATCACTTTTGTAGGCAGCCATTAAACTCTGCATGCCAACCCAAGAATGAATCCCACACATTTGTCTTTGTATATAGGATGGGTCAAACTGTCAGTCTTACCTCCTCCTCTGGCGCAGGGGGCTCTGGGATGGGGATGTCCAGGGGAGCTTGGAGAGAAGACATGTCTGTGATGCTGAGGACATCCTCCTAAAAGAAGAGAAGAGACGCATAACAGGATACAAGCACTAAGACTTATTTCACATGATCTGATATAAATATCACTTTCCTTATACAGTATATCCTTTTGTATTGCTGAAAACACCTACCTTGAGCAGGCCATCCAGCTGTGCAATTTTCGTGGGTATATAGATGGAAAACAGACTCTCTGCCTAGAAAACAGACAATAGTAGGCTAATTGTAAAACCTGCAACATTGTTGATACAGTACTGAAGAATTTTGTTCGTTTCTGGGACCAACCTCACTATAAAGGGACTGACGGAAGTTGTCCACCTACAGGATATAAACGGCAAAAAATAAATTAGTGACACTGAACACGAAAACAAAGCCTCCATTTCAAAGTCATTACTGTGTACTAGTTTGGTGACTTGGTTTGCTTTCGTTTTCTGTACAGAATGACAAGGGGCTTTCCATACCCAAACTGTCGCCTACGTGTACCCTCAGATAGATGCATTTCAACGTGTTTGCACCACGAATCGAAATTGCCCACTTGAAATTAACTTTATAATATTAATATTGTAACCATTTTCATCATATCAATGTCACACACACATACCGATTGTAGCCTAAATAACAACAATGCAGCTATCTTACCTTAGCTGCGTTGTCTCTGCTTATCTTCAGAACACACGTTTTCGACATTTTGAATACCCTTTCAACCTGAGTAACGAATAAATGGTGTTTATCCGACTTGTGTAAAACAAGGAAGCACTTGCAGGACAGTCGCTAAAACCACGAATAAACCCAGCCTATTTCCTTATTCGTTGGATTAGTTTCGATATCACGATGGTCTATGCCCACATCAGACTGGCTGGTGCAGGTTGCACCTCCCACTGTCTCCTTCAAAATGTAGGTACTTTCCACCCAAGGAGGAGTTCGTTATCAGATTTTGCACGGAATGTTTTTTGTAGTTCTCTGTCTTCCAATATGGCTGCCTGTAATATATCAACCAGTGTTTTGTATATGGCAATGGAAGATACAACGGTTGCTATGTATTGATATGAGAAATATTTCCACAACAACGTAATAAATTGGTGTCTTAATTACTGGATCTTGTAAACAAGTCACAGTAGATCAGTACCATCATGCTTTTCCGGTGTTTTACCTCCACTGCACAGAAATTAGGCATTTTCTTTCGAAAGTAGTTACCGATGGCTACAGGCAGCCATACTGGAAGGAAGGGAGTACACGAACATTCCTTGCAGGGCCTCAATTAATTAATTTCATAATAGGTCGCATTTGTAAAAGAAAACATATTTTCTAAAGGATTCCACCACTAGCAGTGAAATAAAAAAAAGTGTTATTTCGTGTGCTCTAAATTATCTATGATTTAAATAAATTAGCTGTGTATTCGTGTGTGTGTGTGTGTGTGTGTGTGTGTGTGTGTGTGTGTGTGTCATTGAACTATATAAAACTCTGTGTGTGGGGGGGCACGTGCATGTGCGTGCGTAGGAGCCCGCCTCCTTCGCGTGACGTTCTCTTAACCCCTCCTAAAATGTCAAACAGCTAGAACTTCAGTTCCGTGTTAATGTGCATAGTAGGTAAACTGCGAATGCATTTTGGCTTTTCTTTTTTTACATAAATGATATATTGAGATATTGTGAGGCCATATTTTGCTCGCAGCGTCTCGGCTTTGGTTGGGGGCATGGATAACTGAATAGCTATCAAAGGAAATTGGAAGCTGGAAAACGGATCACTAGGCAAGTCTGTCTTGTTGTTTACTAAACTTTCGGTTTCCCCGCTTCCAGCTCTCTGCCTCTGGATTCTGTCAAACCACATTCGCTACTAGCTTGAACCTCAACCCCAGCTTACAAACCATCTCAAATATTTATTTTTTTCGTCGTCCTTGTATGTAAATGTAGCTTTTGTTGGTGTAACTATTGTCTTTTGAACATCACACCCTTAACCTAGTTCTTTCTGATTTGTTTGTTCTCTGTATATACCCTGACCAGAATCATGAGCAGCCAGTCGGCTAGCCAACTGGAGGAGGTCAAGAGGAGAGCCCAGTCCCAGCTCTCCTCCTCGGGTTCTGCCCTGGATGTGAAGGCTGACATCCAGGTCATGGCCAGCATCCCTCTGCCACTGTCTGAGAAGTATCGGCACATCACAGCAGAGACCATGTTCAAGGAGAATACAGGAGGAAACAGCAGACTAGCGGTAAGGCTTTCTCTCCATTCTCATTCCAGGTGATGCTGGCTCAGCCACTTCATGTACAACAATGAAGGTTTCTGTGTCTTTGTTACCCTCTCTCCAAACCACCTCCCTCTTATTAGGTTATGGAGTCCTTAAGCAGACTATCAAAGGCTCTGAGCATCCTGGAGAAATACGGATGCAACCTGACCAACCCCAGCAGGCCCAGATACTGGCGCAGCGTCAAACACAATAACCCTGTCTTCAGGTCAACTGTTGACGCCATCAAGGTTGGGAAACACCTGCCAAGGACTCGAGTCTTGCATATACATCCTCTCAACTCAGAAAGGCCCCTGGCCCTGCCACACATTTTTCTAAAAGGAACATTTTAGGAAATAGACTTATTTGCCATCTTCCCAAGAGCCAGACAAGAAGGTTAATATCAGTTTCATCTCTGTATTGTCCAGTAGCCCCAGAGAGTAGGTCCAGGTGCATGCTAGCCTAGATTAGCACAAGGACTGGAAGCAGTAGGATCAGCTAGCTTAGCAATAAAACGAAGAAATAAAACTTCCAACTCCAAAAGCTGACACACAGAGATTCAATTTATATCAATCTTCTCGTGTGACTCTGGGGAAGATGGCAAATAAGTGTATTTCCCAAAATGCTGGGAGTGTTCCTTTAAGCTCAGAAAGGCTTCTGTCTCTGCAATGAGGTAGAGGTGCACGATTGGGATTTCTGGAGTCTGCCCAGACTCTGACTTAAACCACTGGAATTGAGCAGAGATGACACTTTGATTTATGATCTATGTTTTCATATTCATTTTTAATGAATTTTGAAAAAATAATTGCATTGAGACAAATTTCTCCTTGGGGTTGGGAGACGAAAAAGTAAGCCATCATCTTTTAGCTTAGATCTTCCCGTTTTACATGAGCTATTCATAGTTGTCACTGTACCAGAAATCCACCAAGGCAAGGAGGAAGTCGATAGAGACTTGTCCTCCTAACAAATGAAAAGTTTGTATCCCCCCAATTTTCCAAGTCTTGCCTTTGTGTAATGATTAACTATGTATGGAGAAGGTCTGAAGGTCACATCACACATGTGTTGCCACACTTTCAGCTGGGGGGGCTTTAGTATGTTGCATCCCCCCACCCTTTCAAGTATTTCTGTGCCTTTGGTTTCATGGTCAGGGCCTCATGGTCAGGGCCTCAAAGGTCTTGTCTAGATGTCGGTAGTGTCTAGATGTCGGTAGTGTCTAGATCCTGTAGCCAGGACGTACATATATTTTTAATTTGTAGGTAGTGGGAATGCTTGGGGTTAAGTTAAGGGATACGTTTGTTATGGCCAAAAGTGGCGATACCTATTAAAACGTCCTTCCAGGCTGTAGGATGTAGACACTACCCTAGATTTCTGTCATCCACAGGGCGGGCGGGGAGTTCTGTATCTCTACGGCTACACCAGTCAACAAATCGATGGCCTCAGTTTCCCCGATGACGTCGATGACCCAGATGTTGGCAGAGTCGCCGCGGTGACCCTAGAGGTCATGACCTTGCGCTCGGAGGTGGACATGCTTATCAAGGTGAGGGTTCAACAGAGTGAGGGACCAACAGAGTGAGGGTTCAACAGAGCTTGTTACTTTAAGCAGTTAAATGAGTCAAGAGTGATGATCCGTTCCATCCTGAACCTCATTTGTTCTGTGGATTTTGTTTTGTCTGTTTGTTTGATTCTCAGGGTACACATCCTCACCCAGAATTCTTCAAAGACATCATCCCATTAGTCATCCAACAGGTCTGTGCACTGAACATTTGCAGTGACTCAAGGCTTGTGTCTTTGTCTGACTCTATTTACAAGTGTTTAAATGTATATACCCCACATTATTGTGCTTTTGCAAATGGATGTAATCATGCAGAAGGACCTCTTTAAATCTATCGCTTGTCTACATACCCAATTCAGAGTTGAGCACTTAAGCATGTTGCGCAAGTCCTTAGACTTAATACAAAAAATACACAGGAGAAGATGTTCGTATTCAGACCTTTGCTATGCAGGTGCTTATCTCTGAACTTGGGCAGGGCACCAGAAATATGAAAATAGCTCATCTTAAAGCACCCGCCCACTGGTTGCCAGGTATATTGGGGAGGAAAAAATAGTGTTTTCAATGGACATGTCTCCTTCATCCCCTTTACAACACCCTTGCCAGTAATTGTAAAGAGTCGGTCAGCTGATTTACTTTAGTTGTCATGTCATAACAGAGTAGTTGCATCAAGATAACAATATTTCAACCGTTTGTGTTTGTGTTTGTGGCTGTATGTGTGTTTGTGTGTGTGTGTGTGTGTGTGTGTTTCGAATGTTTAACGGATTTGATAATCAATGCACTATGGCCTTTTTGTCAGGGAACAGCTTTTGATGCTCATAACAGGCTGAGGTAATAATAATAGCAAATTATTTCATTAACATCCACTCCCATTCAGCCAGCATGTGACAGAGACAGTGGCCTTGGTTAGACAGATTCACGTATGGGTGTCAAACTCCCCTCTCCAGCTAATCACCCTGGATGAGTCCATAGCAGCAACTTTAACTGCCATCGGAGTTGAAAGCGAGTGACAGCAGAGCCTTAATAAAATGAACGCTGTGGTGTTAACTAATTTTAGTAACAGTCGACTGCGAACAATATTAGAAGATTCTGTCAATATAGACCAAGGCCACTGATTAGATTCTGCTGTGATTTTATTCCATAAGGACATGCACAAAAAATAAAACCAAACCAGACAATACGGAAAATGGTCATGAGAGGCGATGCACTTATTCCACCTTTTCTCAGGAGCCTGTATCGCGCAGCCAAAATTAACTTAAGTTGTGAATCTGAATACGACTATCTCGAGACACACCTCCATTTGGAGGAAACCCCTACCCACGTGCACAACTAGTATTGAGCCACTTATTACCAAGGATAAGTCAGAGGTGTGAATGGGGAGTCATGCAATTTTGGTATTAAGTCCACACTGTATGCACTTATCTCAAGTCTGAATCCGTTTTTTTTGTTTTTTTTCTGGAATGGCATATGTGCGTATCATTTCTCAATAACGACTAATCACTAATAATGCATTCATGAAAGAAAACATGAAATACAACTAACTGATTAAAAAATGTTAGTTGACTAACATCATAACAACCGATTAGTCGACTAAGCGACTAAGAGGAAGCAGCCCCTAGCGTCCACAGCCACCATCACTCATAATACCCTGCACTTTCCTATCGCCCATCGTTGCCGTCTTGTATCTCCTGTCATCTACCTCTCCTCGTTTGCTGTTGCGTGATGATGAGCGCTGAAGGTCAGTTGTGTCCTCAGGCTGATCTGGCGAGTGATGCTGTGGTCATTCCGCCTGGGGAGGAGCGGGTGGACGTGGTGACGAAGTCCCTGTCCCTGCCTGCCCCGGGTAGCCCCGCCCATGGCCCCAAACGCGGACAACCCTCCACAACATCCACAGGTTAGTCGCCGACAACACCTTTACAACCAAGGTCATGTTCTCTAGTATTCTACCAAAGCTGCCGCAACAGTTTGACATCTGAGTGATTTCCTTCTACATCTTTCAGACCAAACCCCACTCACTTATTTTTCCTCTGAATAGTTGGTGGTGCGTGGACCTAGTGTAGTCAGTGGTCGCATATCTAAAAGTGGGTCTGCACTTTTTTTGCAGATTAAAAAAGTTAGAGTTATTATTCAGGCATGTCGCCCATCAGGGCTTCAATGCCACATTGAAACCCTGATGGGCAAAAATGTCTGTCTGATAAATCAGACTTTTTATCCACAAAAATTTCACACACGACATGCAAGATCAGTATAATTTTCTCCCTCTCTCTCTCTCTCTCTCTCTCTCTCTCTCCTCCAGCTATTAAATGTAACTGTTGCGGAGCGGCTCCCTCTCTCCTCTGCCAGCCCTGTGGTCATCTACCTTTATGTGAACAGTGCGACCTCCTCTTCCACCGCAACCCCTCCAGAGCCGACCACAAGAGAGACCCAATACAACAAGCCGAACAGGGTACGTCACTTCTTGTAGCTTTTGGAATCGAGCAGATTTGGTTATAAAGGTCCACTCCTCAATCAAAGCGTAAAAACAGTAGGGTGGCCCCACCGCTGAAAACCACAATATGGTATTGGATTAATTTCCAAATGTAGAGGTACAAAAACATTCTGGATTGGGGCTTTAAAAGTTTGTGGCAAACACTACCACTTAAATATTGATTTTTGAAGGGAAATTACACCCAATTTCAGAATTCATCCATGTTATTCCTGTGGTCTAAGACAGTCCAGAAATATTAGTGAAAACAAACAACTGTCCCAAATTCAAAAGCTAGAGTGCAAAAACTCAAATGTGTGATGTCATCAATTATAAAGTGTGGAAGATGGTAAATGTGACACTGGTGTTCTGTGTATATAGGTACAATATCTGTTTCAGAACTGAGAACACTACTGTGGAATAAGGCTCATTTGGGTGTAAAAACTCAAACATTCTGTGGGTCCACAAAATCAGTTTCCCATTCATTGTCACTGGAGCAGCTCCAGACCTGATCACATCACAAGTCTTACTTCTATGGTTTCTGGTTTTGGGAGAAAGTAGCTCATGTCCACAAATATTGAATTAACTTTCCAGGTGTATGGAAATAACATATTGGATTTACATTTTTTTAATGATGTTACTCTTTAATATATATACTCATATATAATCTTCTGTTGTTGGCCACTGAGCAGCTCCACCAGAGCAGCTTGGGGTTAAGTGCCTGGCTCAGTTGCTCCTCAATGGTAGTTGTTATTTATTCAGTTGCCCACCACAATCTTCCTGCTGGTCCAGAGATCGAACCAGCAACCTTTGGACCACAAGCTCGCTTCTTTAACCATTAGGTCAGACCTATGGAACATATGCAAGCTAGCTCTCCATTGGATCTGAAAGCGGCACATTAAGAAATAAACAAATACCTTGCCGGCGAAAATCAATCAAAGTCAGTTTGACTTACCATGGTGATGTGTTGGTGTCTTGTCTCTCATGCCGCAATGAATTCCTGGTGCTGTGATAAGATTTAAGTACAAGAAAAAGACAATTTCTCTATTTATCTGTGTGTTACCAAGGCAATGGGCTGTCGGTGTGCGATCAGACAGGGGCTTTTATATTAAAGTGTAGAATAGCCTACATGGACTGTGCCTTTCTGCTGTTGTTAGTACAGAGGGGGGCAGAGAATCATCTTTTTCTTGTACTGTAATCTAATCACAGCACCAGGAATTCATTATGGGATGAGAGACAAGACACCACCACATCACCATGGTAAGTCAAATTGACTCTATTTATGATCATTTTCGCCGGCAAGCTATTTGTTTATTTTTCAATGTGTCTCTTTCAGACGCAGGCTACCTCTGACACCATGTTTCCTGAGTTACGTGGATATTTTAACACCTCAAGAAATGAATGAATAAATCGTTTTCTCCTCCCCTCAGAGTCTTGCTCCCTCTGTGGCATATCCTCTGTGTCTGCCCACTGCTCCACCTGCGTTCAGAGGCTGTGTCTCAACTGTGACAAACTCTACCACTCTCACCCTGACCGCAAAGGACACAACAGAACTCCGGTCACGCCAGCCAAGCCACCAAGGTAAAGAAAAGGGAATTCCATATATGGACACTGTTAATGGGCTGATATACTGTATATATATATATATATATATATATATATGGGATCACTCATAAATGCATTTAGTGTGGCCGGGTTTTGTTCATATCTACTGAATGTCATTTGAATTAGATCCCAAGGTTTACAAACATATCAAATATGGCATGCTAAATAGGTGTGAAATGTGGGGAAGAAGACACGTAAGACAGTCAAATATTTAATTTGATGTAATAGCTCTCCCGTAAAATTGGTGTGTTGCATGTTTAACTGTCAGTATTGTCATGTCATAAATCCAATGAAGCGCTAGAATCAGAGGATAAATAATATATGTGAAAATCTGTTCCATAGTATAGATAACATTGTTTTTTCTAACTTCGAAGCTACCTACGGGGAATGTTAAGGGGAAATCAAGTTGACTGAAGGCTCAAGGGGATTAAAGAAATACTGATTTATTATGCCCATACTCTCACACATATCCCAAGTCTGTAAACTTGTTTGAGACTTAACTGAGTTGAAGAGTTAAGATATGTGATGTCATTATGATGTATATTATTCCAGGAAGTAATAAATACAGCTCAGTGACATGATGGAAAAGAAAATAATCTATATATCAAGGCCTTTGCATATGCCTTTCGAGGAACTGTTAATCTCATTAAAGCCTTGATATTTTTCATTTTCATAATTTCACTGACTTGTGTTTATTACCTCCCGGAATAATATACATCCGAATGACATCACACATCCTAACTCTTAAACCCAGTAACCAAATTCATTTGTGCAAGACAGTTTATAGTTTCAGAGGAATATGTGCAATTAAGTTCCTTTTAACGGACTCATGAGAATAACAGTCACTATCGGGGCTCCTCCTCCTCGTCTCACTGCTGTTCTGGTGTTTGGTTCGGCAGCTCCTCTCTCTCGCCGTGGGAGTGCTGTCACTGCACCACGGTGAACGAGGTGCGGGCCGCGCTCTGTGTGACCTGCGAACGGCCCCGCCTTGCCACAGCCACCTCAAGCGCACAGGGGGACCCGGTGCCCTCGTCTCCCAGCGCAGGTTTGACTTCGAGGGGATAGCTCACGATTTTGGAAGCCCAGCCCTGTTTCCTACCTGCCCGGTGACGTTGTCGGATCGGTCGAGTCCTTTTCTTTGCACACTCCACGGCGGTCTTCATACCGGACACCCGCAAGTCTGCTTAGTTCACCGCAAACTGATGCAAAGTCAACAGGGGACAAGTTCCTGTCTGTACAAGCTGACTGAAACTAACTGAAACCTACACCACAGTGCACACAAAATAGATTTCAGTTAGTTTCAGTCAACTTGTACAAACGGCTTGTACAGTCAGCTTGTCCCCATTGCCTTTGCATGAGTTTATGACCGGAGCTGCGGGTATCCAGTATGAGGAACAGTACGGATTGTGCTGAGAAAGGTCTCTACCGATCGACAACATCATTGGTAAGCAGGAAATGTAGCTGGGGTCCAAAATTGTGAACTATCCCTTTTTAAATACAGCTTTACAGAGTCTATAAATGGGTCCAAGCTGCAATAACCATTAGGAGAGGTCAATAGCGGAGAGAAAATAATAAGATAACATCTTTATTGTCCCTGAAGGGAGACTGTGTCATAGTCGACAGCACCACACAGCAATGAATAGGGCAAGAAATATCCCCTCAAAAACAAATCAATAAGAACACACACAAAAAAATAAAAATAAAATAAAAAGTAATAATAAAATAATAATAATAATAAGACATTAAAGCACAGAATTCTATGTATTTACAGAAACATTTACAGTATTTACAGAAATAAATGCATATGACTAAAACAATATTCTTGTATCTCACCTCCGGATCCTTCAGAGTGGCAGTGTAAGAGCTGTACAGTTCTGAACCAAGGCAGCAGCATCCTATGTGAGGCATGTGAGCGCCCCCGCCTGGCCACTCGTCCACCTGTCACCCCAGTGCTGTCCGTCCCAGGATCTCTGGCTGATAGTGAGGCAGAGGTTTGTCTTTTTTTTGTCTTCCAGAGTGGTTAAAAGTTATTTTCAGACCTTATTTTACCAGGCAAGATGACTGAGAACATCTTCTCATTCAGAGATACAATCAGGGATTTATTTTATTTTATTTTGTGTATTCATATATTTTCTTGAACGTTTTGATCTGTAAATGGAAAATAAGCTTATTTGGAATTTTCTAATGCCATCATAATTCATAATACAGGTCTGTTTTTACTCCAATGTTTAAGCGAAGCTTTTACAGCTATGAAATAATAAAATAAAAATTTCAGGTAATTTCATTGCTGTTCAACCCTTACATCAAGAACTCAGTCAATCAATTTTAGAATAGAACAATTCTCCAATACCATATCTTGATTTCCTGTTATGGGGTTACCCTTTTGTTTACGTTTTGATTGAGGATCTAGTAACATTCAGTCAGTTCTATTATTTTCAGTATTTCCAATGAAAAAGGTTCAGGAAGGCAGCTTGATCTCTTCAAACTTTAAAGGTCCCATATAGACTTCTCAAGTGTTGTCGTCATTTTGACCAGCCCTGTGGCGAACATGAACGGTCTTTTCCTTTCCCGTTTACCAGTAATTTTGTCCTTGATACTGCATGTGGGGTTGATGGGGAAATTGCATTTCATCAAAGGATTTTATCTTTTGTTAACGTTCCAATTTTCACAAGCCAAATTGCTAACACTAAATGATGTTGCGCCCCCGCAATGACAATACACTGACGCTGGTGACCTTGGGTGACCAGATCTGCAATGCTACGCTAATTTTGGTTAGCGATTTTTCTTCTTTTCTTTTTTCTTTTTTTAAACTGCTACTTCAAAATTCAAAATCCCCTCCCTTATCAAAGAGAGAAATATATATTAGAAGGCCTTGTTCACGGTAAAGAGCCTGTGTGAACCACAGACGAGGCTAGTTTAGTAAACCATTTTCCCATGCCGACGGACCCGCCCTCCTTTATTTGGGCAGGGAAAATTATGACATGCGTGAGAAGTCTATTATACACCTTTTTCAACAAGTTGATATGTACTCTGGAACTGGCGCGTGCATGGCTCATTAGGGGCGGCAGTGGCTCAGGAGGTAGAGCTGTCGCCTGGTAATCGGAACATTCCCGGTTCGATCCCCGGCTTCTCCTGGCAGCGTGTCGAAGTGTCCTTGAGCAAGACACTTAACCTTTAACTGCTCCCGACGAGCAGGTTGGCACCTTGCATGGTTGTCTCCGCTGTCGGTGTGTGAATCTGTGAGTGAATGGGTGAGTGTGAGGCATAAGTTGTAAAGCGCTTTGGATAAAAGCACTATTTACATTTACCATTTACCATTCATGAAATTCAGATCAAACTGTCAAACTAGGCGTTGCAGATCAAATGAGGAAAGATCCATATCATATTTCTTGCCTAAAATGTTGTCAGAAACATATTTTAGTGAACCATTCAGGTCAGGGGTGGGCAACTGTTTTGGGCATGAGATCTACATTGCCCTTTTCTACCATCGCCAGCCAAGCAGTGAAAATCACCATACTTCTAAGTCTCGTCATTGGCTGGTTAATTAGAATAATGTAAACACAGAATAGGTCCATATTTTGATATTAATAATAAAGTATAAATTCTGACAATCTGGGGGAAAAAGCATATGCATGTTGATTTTATGAAACAATAAAAAAAAATGTATGGGACCTTTAAATTACTTGCTCCACTTACTTCTTAATCCCCAGTGTATTAGCCCATTGCAAAATATTCTACCAATCAAATTGTGGCTACTTAGTTTTAAAATTCAAGATTAAGGAAACAATACAAATTCTCAGTGATCAAGATGTTCATTTGACATTTAAGAAGTCATGCATTGTACAACACTAAATGTTGTATTCTCTAATTTCAGAAGCAAAAATGATTCCAAGCATTTGAATCTAGCCAAAAATGTCCCTCTGCTCAGCCAGTGGACATCTGAGTAATAATGGCAAAATAAGAGCACACCTTCCAAACATCGAATAAAAACTTGTGACAGACGAGTCCATCCAGGTGATGTCTGATAAGAGGATGAGTGATAGCATAACTTTCTCCAGAAGGGTGCTGTGTTTTTTCATGTCACACACTCCTCCACAAGAGACATAAAAACCTTGTGACACACTTTACAATTCAACCTTTATGCTGTTATCTGTCACATTGTCAAGCCATGGATATTCCTTCTGACTTGAAGGAAGAGACCATTTTAAATGCCCCCGCACACAACACCCTGCCCAACAGTCAACAAGAGATGCATGCAAAGCACAGAGGGAGAGAGATGCCTCTTATTCTTTTGCAACCCTTTGCTCTCTAGTAATAATTTATGATTAAACCAGTTATGATACCAACATAAGGAACATCACAGTGGCTGATTATCAGTATGCGTTCTTGTGTCCTCGTGAGTGCTTGTGACGTGATTTATAGCGGCCAAAGTATGATTCCAAAAAACATTACAGAACAAATGGCGTTAGATGTTGACGGGTGGCAACCTTCTCTCTCAGCGGACAGACAGCCTCCTCTCTAGGCTTTGTGTCCAAATGGAACGTCCATTACATTCGTGTTCAATATAACGAAACAATAACCCTCTTCTCATTCTGTGTAGAATGGTAGGTTGCTGTCTCTTGGTGTCTCATCCTATAGCCTACCTGTCCTTAATTATGCTGGTTTAACAGTCTGATCATTTTGTAAGAGAGTAGCCCACACTCCTGGCTGATACCTGCATACTAGTCCCAAGGCTGTTTATGATGTAGTGCTAAGCATGTGAATGTGAAATGGGGTACCCAGTGAAAGCCTGTGAAAAACGCAGGCGGGCCAAAGTGCCACCCAGGACAAGGATTCGCTGAGATTGAAGTTTAAACCAGCAAGCCTGAGTGTGACTGGATGACTGACAAAAGAATGTATGTCTTTGTCTGGGTTGTCCAACTCGTCCAGCGATCGACTCAGAGGCCCCTTGCGATCCACTGGTAGATCGAAAGTTTATGAGCAAGCTGCCATTTGGGAAAAATGGAGACAAGGATCGCCCATTGTCTTCTGAGCAGTGATTGGTCAGTCGTTATTATCTACATCGATTGTGGCTGCAATTCTGAATGGCTTGTTTCAATAGGGAGGGTTCTTGTCACAGCTGATCTGCAGAAACTGCACCAAGTACATATTTCACATTTTCTCAGAGTTCTCATTGTGTAAAACAATGCAAAACACAGGCAAAGGCCATTTTTATGATAGGGGACCTTTAAGATAAATAGACACCTGTCTATTTCTGGAACTATACACTGGGATTTCAGTGGACCTAATGGTTCTTAGATTCATGAAACTTTCTTACAACATAGATGACCATGTAAACTCTCACTCTTGTGGTACCACAATGGACCTATCTCAAATCCCGCCTGATTGAAGGATCAAGAAAAGAGGGTGGAGTTTGAGATCGGTCGATTGGAGATACAAGGTTTTCACCCAACAGCAGCAGCGGAATGTTGGAGCTCTGGAAATGTACTGTAAAAAAGTATGTACTGTATATCATTATGTTACAACCGCACACGTAGACGTATCCAAAAACCCACACACACAGTCACAGCTGTTCCTTTTCAATCTGTCAACACTTTTCAGTTCAAACCTTAAAAATCTTTAACAGGCATGAAATGAAGGATATTCCATTATCAATGTGTCGTGTGAGAAAGACAGAACTATTCAAGAGTTCAATACTTACAGCACACCTGTATTGTCATGTAGGTAATGATTATGTCTGAATAATGAAAATGTAAGCATACACTCTGGGCATCTTTGAGAGCTGTATTGGGTAACATTGAGAGTTTTGCTACCCAGTTATTATATACATGCACTAGGCTTTTGATGATCTTCAGAAAATACTTAATAAATAGTGTGTTGTTTATGTGAGTGTGGCATTACTAGAGACGGTCTGAGTGTTGATATATATCTTGATATTGATGTAAAAATTGGTATGAATTTCACAGGTCCTATCTTATATCCTATCGAACATTGCACTTTCTCCTCTGTGTTCAGCGTAGTAAGTACATTATAAATAATGAAGACAAATGCTTTGAGTTTTCTTTAGAGGAATCAAGGGTCTATTTTATCTACCTCTTATGTTCCAAAGGTCTGTTGTTTAAGAAAAAAAAAAAAAAATAGAAAGGAAATGTTTTAAAGGTAATTTTCCAAACCCTCAACTTAAAGATATAAATATCCTCCCGTAAATTACCTACATCGTGACTGTGAACTCGTGTGATGCCTTGGAAATAACACTGATGATGCTGATGGTTAAAGTGATGTTGCAAATTCTGTTCGACTAGCAATACGTTGAGACAGTGTCGGGTCAGATTTCAGTGTGTAAATTTGTTTAAAGTTGTGCTTCTTTATGTTCCTACTGATTCGTGAACACAAACACACGCAACTTTACAAATGTCAGTTGTTAGGGTCTTCGTAAAAAAGAAAAAAAGAAACGATAAAACAAATTGTAATTCACAAATATGCTATTATCTTTAATTCACATTAGAATTAAAGAGGTCCTCCTGCACGATTGCATTAATTTGCAGGAGTACAATATCATGTGAAATGCAACTTTACAGATTTGTCCTTTAAATCGAGTAAACAATTAGTCGACAGACTCCCATGACTATTAGTCGACTAAGAATTTCTTTATTCAAGGACTGCCCTAGTGTGTGTGCTTTTTGTAATGTTGTGTGTACCTGCTTCTTGAGTGCTGGTTATATACACTTATTGTATGCACAGAACACTATATCTGGTGCCTATATACTGTCAGTAGCAGAAACACTGGCGACAGTTGTGTCAAACTGGTTCCTTTTGCTGTACAATCATGAAATTTGTGTTTCTAATCAAAAGATGAATGTGAGGCATCAGTATCTAGTCGGAAATCGATTCTGGCTATGCTGTGTATTTGTATTCATTTTAAAACATGTTATAGAAATGGAGGTTGACTTGGGCATGGAGCTAGTCAGTCATCCATGTATTCCACGCTGAAAGAAAGTACTGTAAAATAAGTCCTACAAAGAGTTCCACAGCTGAAATATCATGTTATCAATAAATAAATCTAAATTTTGGGCTTGGAAGAGCCTCTCACAGGAAGATGTCAAGAATCTGGTGATAATGATGGGCTTAAAACTTCATGCAATTGCTGTAGGCTATATAAAGGGTAAGCGACCAAATAAGCACCAGAGTGACTTCAATTTACTCTGTTTTAACATATCAGAAAAATATAGTCCAAATCAATGCCTGATATTCTGTACATTTGCTGCAGTTTTATCTTTAAATTAGAAGTGCAAATTTGACTAGCTTTCAGCAAAAATAACCAATTTCACACCTGAATTCCAGTACCTGCAACTGAATGTAGCCTAAGCCAAGTTGTCCAAACTGATTGTATGACTGCTGTTGGCACAGGTAACATTTGTTGTGAGGGGTTAGATTGTGTGCCCTTTGTAAACACAGCTGTGTAAAATAAAAATAAAAAAAACCCTGATTTTTCTATCGGCAAACCTAAATAAATGTCTATATGTTATAAATGTGTACGAACCGTCCTTTTTAGCAAGATATTTACAGATTACAGTCTCGGATAATACAACTTATAATCAGGGTTTCCTGCCCTGCTTCTAATGCTACTCAAATACTATATGTGGAGAACAGTAGAGGTCCATGCATGTTGCCTTCACCAGCACCTTGTATGGGAACACTGGCAGTGATCCCATGATGACGGCGAACATAATGAGGTTCCTGGCATTCGCTGCTCATCCTCCAGATTCTACATAGAATTAACAGTGGCCTTTTCCCGAATGTGAGTTATAGGTGTAGCTCTTGTACTGTATGACATTAACCACTACATTCCAAACACCATCCAACACTAATAGTATCGTTGGGAACAATTGGTACGTCCTAAAGCCAATGTTTATCCCAGCTCACAGCTTGAACTGTTTGATTTATGGCAGACTCTTTACTATGGCCCCAGACAAATTTGTTTGCCGTTGATGTAAAGATTACAGCTGTGTTACTTCAAACAACCAAAACGAAATTGGATTATTAATGTTAGGCTATAATATATGCTGTCATGATTTCGCAATCGAGTTCTCACTTGTCAGTATATGTTGGATGCAACAGCTGTTATTAGTTTACACACAACACTGATCTTGTGAATATTTAGTAAGGCTTTGCTCACGATGCCAATTTAAAGGGTAAGTTCAACATTTTGGACCCCGAGCCCTATTCCCTACTTACTGTACCAATGATGATGGCGATTGGTCCTTTCTCAGCACAATCCATGCAGCACTTTATGCTGGATACCCACAGTTCTGGCTAGTTAGCCGCAAAACGAATGCAATGGAGCCACACTCTAGTCTGTATAAGCCTTGAAATAAACATTGAAACCTACTCCACAGTGCACCCAAAGCAAAGAAGTTTGTTTTTGAGTATGAAGTATGACTTAAGTGGTTTTTACTATTGTCATTGTACCATGTGTGTCTGTGTAGTGTGGAACTCAGTACACTGTTCATGTGTTTTTGCACCATTGTCACCAACACAAATTCATGTACATTCATTATATTTAGCGTGTGAAGTGTTGGAGTGAAAAAAAGAGAGAAGAAGCTTGCCATGATAATGTGCTACTATAACAACTAACAAAGCAATGGTCCTCTTTTGCTACTGTCCAGATCCTCTCTTTCATTTGATCCTCTTCATTTGCTGTTGTCCAGATGAGGGTGCTAGTGTATCACTGAGGGACCACCAATGCCAGCCAGCACTGTACACCCAGTCTACATTGTGAAGTATCTTTGGGCTTTCTTCTTTTGCTCTGCAGCTTTATTAGCAATCATTCATTACAATGTATCATGTACGGGATGCTGCACTCTTAAAAAAGATGTGTTGAAATAACACTATGTGTATCATTATGTATCTAAACACATACGGGATTGTTACAGGTGTGTTGAAAAACAACAACATACCGTGTGTTAATAATAGCATCACAATTTTAAGCCAGGCTGTTTAATTATTTTTTTAACGCCCCCCTGTTATTTCAACACATCATTTTTAAGAGTGTGTTTTTTCACATTCAACTCATTATTCCATCACGATTCCTCGATATTTCCTGTCGTCATTTTCTGCCCTGACATGGGCTATTATCACCCATTTGTATGCCACAGGCTGGCCACCTTCGGTAGAACCCACCCACCCATAAGAACACATATAGAACACAGAACCTCAGTTATTTTACCTTTAACATCAGTAATCTTTAGATTTTTTTTCTCTCTCCACCCACTGCCTCTCCCAGATGCATTCTGGGCCTACTTGCAGCTGTGATGGGAAACGCAGTCGCAGAGGACATGGCCGCCGCTGAGATGGTTCCTGGTTGAAATATATCTGGGAGCCGCACCGTAACAGGAAAACAGCTGGCAGAGGCATCATATTCAGGGGGATTGAAGAGAAAATATTGGGAACCATAAAAATGTTTCATTGTGAGGGAATGTTCTGTTGCGATGGAGTCCAGCCGCACCAGTGTTGCCGACTCCAAGAAGACACACGGTAGGTATGCAGCAGCAGCGACGTTCCAACAGTCGAACACGAGCAGTTGGGCCGGCGGTGTGAAAAGGTCTTGTTCACGTGGGGAACCGGGTGTATGATGTGGAACTGGATGGAGTGTTTTAAAGGGGGGTTTGAAGTGTTAAATGTCTAGACGTTGCAGTGATCTCTGTGAGTTGAGGTTTAGAGGTAATTGTTGGAAGTTTATGCTTATCTTTCCAGGACGTTGCAAATAACAAGCTTGTTGCTGTGTGCTAAGTGCAAAGTCAATTGAATTGAATTGAGTGTAGAGATTCCACATAAAGTGTACTATAATGCCTTATTATAATGCCTTATGTATCCTACTGTGCTTCAGATAAGATGAGGTGGGTTTCCCAAAACCATCTAAACAATTTAGGATCTTTGCTCCAGTGCACTGGGAATTTACATTTCTTTTTTTTTTTTTTTTTTTATATATATATATATTTTTTTTAATTCATTTTGTTGGACAGCAAAATGCCCTCACAATGGTCTGTAAACCATCCTCCATTCACTCCCCCTTCACTCACTTCCACTGCCACAAAAAGTCTCTTCCTTCTCTGCACGCCTTTCAAGAATTTGGGTGCCTGAAAAGGCACCTACCACCAGTAATCAGGGAGAGGAGTCAAGGGGATTTACCAGCTTACAGGGCCTACACAGGGGCTCAAACATCCTCTTATATGGAGGCCACCTCCTGCCCCCCCTTCAGTACTTTGGCTATTTATGGCCAGGGAGATCTTGGAATTCTCTGTCAGATCACACAGGTCTGGGAGTTCTCTAGAAGTCTGACTCATTCTACATGAGGTACTTGTGGTCATGGTAGAGATACAAGGAGTTCGACTAGGGACTTAATTCACAAGTGTTGAATTTAAAAGATCCATTTTGCCATTCTAACTCAGCCATTTAATAAAAACCAGTGGTCTGAATTCATTAAAGTTGAATACTGGAACTAAGAATAGGGCTTGGGAAACTGACCTCAGGTAATGTCATGAAGCCACCATTTGTAGTGGATCATTCCGGTTGACTGCATGTGTTGACAGGCAGATTTTTGGGTTAAAAGATAGTTAGGGAGTCTTATTGTGTGAAAAGCTGCTACCAAA
This sequence comes from Parasudis fraserbrunneri, assembly GCA_900302295.1. NCBI lineage: Eukaryota > Metazoa > Chordata > Actinopteri > Aulopiformes > Chlorophthalmidae > Parasudis > Parasudis fraserbrunneri. The sequence continues at coordinate 8,471 of OMKL01064258.1, read as the reverse complement.
ATGCAGTGGAAGTGAACTCATCAGCTCATCCAAACCCATAACCTGCTCCCTTGACCCCCTACCTACACCCCTACTGAAGACATGCCTCCCTGTCCTATGCCCCTATCTCACCAACATCTTCAACTCCTCACTGTCCCATGGAATTGTCCCCTCCATCTTCAAAACTGCAGCTGTCACCCCAATCCTGAAAAACCTGGTCTTGATCCATTCTGCCTCATCCATGACTGGCCAATCTCTAATCTCCCCTTCCTCTAAAAAACATGGAAAGCCTCATTGCCACAAAACTTCAAAGCCACCTCCTCTCCAACAACTTATTCACACCACTCCGCTAAAGACACATTTTGAGAGTATCTAGCTTCCTTATCATGACGTATATCCGCGTGAAACACGATAGGCAGGCGAGATATAATAGTGGGAGGAATTTGATTTGATAGTTGAAAAGTGGGCTGTTGCTAGCTAGCTAACTAATGAATCTTAGCTCTGTGTGAGATTGATGGGTGAATGTCGTGATATTATTGGTTGAAATTGGTTGGTTCAGTCCTACGTAAGCACACATAATATTTTGTCTTACCGGAAGAAAACATGATTGGATTTTGATATAAGAATACAAAGAAATAGATTTTTTGCATTTTCTTTTTGGCATATATTGTTAAAAAGGTGCACAATATGACTGGGGAAGCGATTTAAAAGGGTTAAAAAGGCACTTTTCATTTCATCTCGACTTTAAGACTGGGCGGTATGGCCTAAAATCTAAAAGACTGGGATGGTAACCATTTATCGACAGAAGTTACATGATGTAGGGTTGCAGATTTGAAGAAATGTCCTTACTCTACCATTGACAACGTTAACGATCAATTAATTGATTAATCGTTCTTTTTATTAAAAAAAACAACAAAACATTTTGCCTATGACGGAAAATTCTAAATGCTGTTTTTCTCAATCAAATCTTTATTGTCACATACAGATATGGATATATTCTGACAGCATATTCACAGAATGGATTGATTGATTTCTCGTTAGAGAACATTTTAATAAAAGGCAGTCCAGGCAGTCTCGTTCTGACCACTGGCTCCAACAGACAACATATACTAGGCTCTACACACACACACTCTGCCCAACAGCCCCGCCTCCTCCCACTCACAGTGCTCAACTTTCGTCTCCTCTCTTGCTGTTTGGAAATATTTTGCGTTTGAGGCGAATGAACAAGGAAAGTATACTTTACTAGCAAGCCCATATAGAAGCGTTGCAGAGCAGTGCCAAACAAGGGGTGCTAACTTACTGCTAACACAACAGATTTAGCAAAGCACTGTTAGCGTTAAAGGATCTCGCGTCAGGAGGCTGATCGTTAACTTTTTGACGCTGCGCCTGTTAGAACCGCGGTTTGAAGGTAAAGCCAAAATCTATACCATGGCACATACTTACAATGGTAATACCGTCAATACCGCCCAGCCCTTCCTCCAGTCTGGCTTCCATCCCCTGCATAGCACTGAAACTGCCCTCCCTAACGTCCTCAATGACCTCCTCACCTCTGCTGACACCGGAGCCCTCAACATCCTCATCTTCCTTGACCTGAGCACTGCCTTGCTCACCAGACTCCCAAGACCTCTGTACCGAAGGCACTGCACTCAGCTGGCTCCAGTCCTACCCCAACAACAGATCACACTTAGTTTTCTTCAACAACTACTCCTCTGACACATCTACAGTCACACAAGGCTCCACCCAGGGTTCTGTACTCTGTCAATTCCTCTTCATCATCTACATCCTCCTTCTCTGTTCATTGCATTCTCTGCTGCATTCTTCACCATATCAACCTGGACTTTCAGACAATCAGATATACCTCAGCACCAAATCCCCCCACAACCCAGCCCTCTCCCACATGGACTCCTGCCTGTCTTCAATAAAAGTCAAGATGCAACAACATTTCCTAAAACTCAACAGTGACAAAACAGAACTCATGGGCTCCATGTCCACCCTCAGTAAAGTAAAAAACCCCACTTGCTCCATTGACAGCACCATTGTCTCCCCAGACATGCAGTCTTGCCATGATCCTTGATCCCACCCACTCACTCAACTCTCACATCCGCCAAATTGTCAAATCCTCCTTCTACCACCTCTGCAATATTGCAAAAAAAAAAAATCCGGCCCTCTCTCTCACACCCTGCAGGTGAAAGACTCCTTAAAGACATACCTTCATTTCGTCCTATCTTGACTACTGCAACTCACTTCTCTATGACATCGGCGTCAGCTTCATCAATAGGCTCCAAATGGTCCAGAATGCATCCATGTGACTTTTAACCCAAACCAAATCCTGACTCCACAACAGTCCAGTCCTAAAAGACCTCCACTGGTTTCAATTACAAAATCCTGGTCCTCACCTACAAAGCCCTTCACCAACTGCCCCCCCCCCATAACTCACTGACCTCCTCTCCCCCAACAGACCTTCTCGGTCCCTCAGAACTACCTCATCATGCCATCTCTCCACCCCCAAGTCCAATCGCCACAGTTTGTGGGACAGAGCCTTCTCCAGGGCAACCAAGTGCTGGAACTCACTACCCCAAGACATTAGAGACTCAATCAGAGTCAGTCTCCATTTTCCAATGCTGCCACAAAACTCACCCTCCATCCTTGTCTGTCTGTGTTAAGGCCCTTAACGACACAACGCAACAACGGCACCACTGTGATCTGAAACCCATTATTTCCAGTGGCTTGCACCATGCCACGATGGCTTTTTGCTGCATCGAGCAAAGCACCCTGTGATGAGTGCTGAACCTAGCGGCGAGCACAGCTCAAATCGCGTCCTATGTCTCACAACCCTGCCCCTTCTGTAAAGCTTTTGAGTACTAGAAAAGCGCTATCATGTAATGTATTATTATTATTATTATTATTATTATTATTATTATTATTATTATTATTATTATTATTATTAGAAAATCTCATCATCATATAAGAGAAACCTTGACCTTTCTTGGCAGTTTTAGCGATTTCTCAGCGCACAGTAATGTAAGTGATCCACCAAAATTGGTTGCAATGTGTAGCAACCATCTAACTTCCCACCCACTTCCCAAGCTTATCTTTATTAATGTGTCTGTGGTTTGGTGAACACAAAAAATAATTCTCCTCAGGGAAAATGCTCTTATTCCAGGCACTGCAATTACTTTGTTTACTCTACTTCCATGAATATGCATGTACATTTCAATAGGTGTTCTGTTGTATTGCTGCTGAGCTTAGCAAAAATAAAACCTATAATTTATGGTGTTTTTCATAGGAAATCCTCCCGGGTGGAGCAACTGCAAACACGTTGTACACTTGTAACCGCCAGCTTTTCCAGGTTGCAGAAAATGTGTCTTTTGTTGGATAACATGGGCGACTACCTGCTTCCTCCCCAGTCCCGCCTCAGTCCGTCCACATATTACACTACCTCCATACAGTACAACTGTATCACTGTATAAAGTCTACGGCACCGACATCATCATAACTACCAATAATATTTTCCTTTCTCTCTCTCTCTCTCTCTCTCTCTCTCTCTCTCCTGTTTTTGCTTTTCTTTTTTTCCCCTGCCCGCCGTTCACTGCGCTGCATACCCAACCAAATGGAAAGAAACAGACGGTATTTTCACAGAGGTCATTACTGTTGAAAATGAGTAAAAGTGGCTTTACCAGGCTATTAATGAAAGCCTATATAGCTCGCTTTACGTGAGTAATTGTGGACTTTTGTGTGTGTGTGTGTGTGTGTGTGTGTGGAAGGCAACAAGACACAACTGCCAAAACATTTATTCATTAGAATGAAGAAAAAAAAAGAAAGAAAGAACAGAAGCATTCCAATACAATTTTCCAGCAGACTTTTTTTTTTCAGTAGGCCTTTCCAGTGCTAATCATGGTCTAAATAGAAATTGCAGGAAGTGGCTGTTTCAAGTTGGAAGCGCTCTCTCTCTCCAATATTCAGGCAGCATCATGTTCAGGGGGATATAGGGAGAGATGCAGAGAGGGAGGAGAAGAGTTTACAGGAAAGACAAGAGGCGGAGAAAGTTGAAGAAGCAGAGAGCAGGAGTGGGAAGTGGGAAGTGGGAAGTGGGCAACAGAAAGACAATGACACACAGAAAGAAATGAAAACAGGAAAAGGAGACCGAGGCTAGAGGAGGAATGGCAGTGATTTTGCCAGTCACAAACGGTGAACTGGAATTGTGTCAGTGCCACTCATATTGCAGTATTTCATGCTCTTATTCTATTCTATTCTATCCTATTCTATTCAGTGTAACTACTGGTCTATGGATGCTCACAACACCTCCCTTCACAGTTGCACGCATAATGTATGCCATACTGCTAACCCTGAAAACGAAATAATAAAACAAGATGTATGGAGAGTGATACAGGCTGAACACAGTCTATTGTTTGATGTACATATTACTACATGTATGGAGAGTGATGCATACAGTCTACTGTCTATTGTTTGATGTACATAGTACTAAATGTATGGAGACTGATATGTTTAGTCTACTGTCTATTGTTTGATGTACATAGTACTAAACGTATGGAGAGTGATATGTTTAGTCTACTGTCTATTGTTTGTGGTGCCGTCCCTGTCCACTGTATGTGAGGTCCTGTTGCCATTGTATACAACTGCTGAACTTTGTAAGTTGTTATATCT
>OMKL01064255.1:0-21500 GCA_900302295.1 Parasudis fraserbrunneri | reverse complement strand
ATTTCTATACTAAAAAGGACTAAGAAGACTAAAAGTTCTAAAACATACTATAACACCCTATCCAGGCACACAAATGTAAAACATGTCTAAAAACGGACTAAGAAGACTAAAAGTTCTAAAAACATGCTATAACAACTTATCCAGGCATACACACACACACACACCAACACACCAAAACCAACAGAAACAAGGACTGGGAGTTCAATTCTTAGACTTATTGTAAAGTCTAACAGCTGTGGGTAAGGTTGATGACTTTAGCCTGTTTGTTCTGCAGTGAAAGTCCGTTATGTTGTTTCTGTTTCTCAGTAGTCTCTGTGTGTTTTCAGCCCTTGTCTGGGGTAGCAGCTCGTGTAGTGGATGCTCATCCAGCTGGATGGCGGCTTGTTCTCTCCTGCTCTGAAGGGAGGGGAGTTGCAGGGAGGGTGTGCGGCCTCTGAAAATGATCTTAAGGGCCCTTTTCTGCACCCTCTCCAGCAGCGCAGCCTGGTTCTTTAAATTGGTTTCTATCTTCTTGTCTGACTCAAGGGAAGATGGTAAGTGCATTTCTCATAATGTTGGCGTGTTCCTTTAAGAACTTACCTGAAGCTCTGAGGTGTCACTTTCAGATGATTGTGAAGCAGATGAACTTAGGGTCTGAAAAACAATGTCAGCAGAAACCACAATGCTTTTAATGAAACCCTGTCATTTCAAACACAATCATCTTACTTATTTAAAATCCAGTTGTGTCAACCATTGCCCAGACAAGCTATTGCTCCATATATGGGTGTGGCATCACAGTAAACAGTCTGAAATGCCAAATCAACTTGAGGTTTTCGACAAATCTGAGTTAACACACTAGTTGTCAGCATTTCTGCTACGATAACACTGTGTAGGAAAATTTAGAAAAAAACAGTTTAATTGCAGTGAAAGTATTTGTCTATGTTCACTGTTTTCAGGCCCAGGCCCTCCAACCCCACAATCAAACTTCACCTTCGGTATAGGATTGCATCTCTGATAGCACTCACCATGTTTGCTTCTAGCCCACTTGGTTCTAAAACAACTTTGTACAAGATCTGTCAAAAACAGAAACAAAGAATATGGTCAAATAAGGAAAGACACAGGATGCAGGATAGACAGTATTGGGGACTCTGTAATCATGTGTGGTGGTTTTTCTGGTGTGGCTTTGGTCCTGTCATCCCCTAGAGGTCTGGGCCAGTGCTAGTCACAACAAACAGAGAGGGCCGCAAGCAAAACATAATCTTATTAGACAAGTGTAATAGCTAAGTAAAAAAAAAAAAAAGATAGTGCATGATAGTGTATACTGTTAACTTTTAATAGTTTAGATTGAACATGTTTAGTTTCAGGATAGCCAACTTACTGGGTTTGCAAAAACTGCTCCCATCAGGCAAAATATGATGGTAACCTTCATTCTGCAATGGACACAGATAATGACATTGTTGTGGCATTTGAAATGGCATATTTAAAAATAAAATAATAAGCATTTCAAATAAATAACTTAAAATGAAGACGTACATGAAGACTCAGTTAGGGATGTCCCAATCGGATCAGACAGATCAGAATTGGAGCCAATCATGGCATATTTTAATTGATCGGTAATGATCGGTATCGGCTATATTAAGCCAGATCAAATTCAGAGCCTTTTTTGTTAAAAAAATTGATGAAAACAAATAAGGCTATGATGTAGGCAAAGGAGCTTTTCAATTACCAAGCATATCTTACCTACATTGGATTGGTTTTTACTAACTTTAATATATTTGAAGTGTGCACTGTGCTGCTATATTATCTAGGTCTAGGACAATACAAATATCGGATCGGGACTCGGTATCGGCAGATACTCAATATTAAATGAAATGAATGAAAAACTTGATCGGGACAACCCCACTCACAATAAGTGGTAGCAGTAACAACATGTTATCAAAGAGTAAGAGAGAGAACTAACTTCAGTGCCATATTAGCATGTAATCATAAATGCCACATACTTTGATAGAGTAATGAATTGAAATATTAAACACAAATATTATGATGAATAAATAACTGATTACCTTTTTGCGCACGTAACCCGGACTCAGAGGTAGAATAAAACCAGCGCTGCTGTTGCAGTTGTCTTTGTAGTGTATAGTAGCAGGTTGGAGTGCAAAGTGTCTGTACACTTCTGCATATGGAAGCTGCCTGGTGAGACAATAAGAGCAGGATTTGTGGATGTGGTGAAGGAAGCAGAGAGGACTATATAGCCATGTCTCCTAATTAAGATGATTGCATCACTTCCTCCCCAGTTGTCTATCCCCCATCAACATGTGAAGGTGTGTTTTTTCTTCCTCCCGGAAACCAAAAAACGAAACACAGACACACAAACACACTAAGTTAATTCACACAGTTGCTCTGTTTCCTCCACCCCCTCACTGTCTTCAGTGAAATGTAATTTGGGATCCTTAACCATGTGGTTTGTGGCCTGTTGAAAAAACAAACTCACCCACTCAGAGAGGAAAGGAGGATCCAATAAGAGCAGACCTACATCCGGCGGATTGGCTGCTCTTTATATAGTCTACCATTAATAAAGAAACATTCATGAATTGATACATTATTGTACAACAAAATGCCCACTGCGCATCTACAATGCAGACTACAAAAAAAATGAAGGACTGTGTGTTTATTTATTGTTTTATCACACAATCTGTCTCTACACCATTTTCTCTGGCTACAATTGCTCAGCAAACTTTTTATTTTATTATTTATTTATTTCAATAAAAATAAAAAATAAAATCTATTTCTCACCTGGGAGCTGGCCACTACAACCCCATTATTCTATTGTTGGCCAGTGAGCACCTCCATTGGTGCAGTTTGAAGGTTGAAGGACAGGCTCACTTTTTTCCCTTTTTTCCCCTTTTAAAATTTTTTTTAATTTTATTTTTAACCCAGGCCCTATTTAAACATTATCTAGCATGATGTTGACTAGTACAGGCCATACTTTCACTGATCACTTTAGTATTGAGAAACTTACTTAGCATAGTTGTTGCATCCTCTCACCATGCTCCAATCCAATCCAATGGGACAAGTGTCTTCTTATGTCCTACTGAGGAAATGGTTGTAAATTGTACAGTGTATCAAAAGTTATAATGAGTTACATAGGCCAGTTATGCATACTGGGCAACTTACATGCACAAGGCCTATGAAACTCATTATAATGTTTGATACAATATACGGTTTGCAACAATTTCCTCAGCAGAACATATGAAGACACTGATTATACTATGAGCTTCCTGTTTTGGAAAAGGAAGTATGTCATGGTTTCTGAAGGCTAAAACACATGCCCCATTGGATTGTATTGGAGGCTGCATGGTGAGAGGATGCAGCAATAATTTCCTGTACTAGTCAACATCATGACAGACAATGTTTAAATAGGGCCTTGGTTAAAAAAACAAGAAAGAAAAAAAGTGAACCTGTCCTTTAAGTGCCTTGCTCACAGGCATAGCTTCAGTCGTTGTTGAGGCAGAGGAAAGACGCTTGTAGTTTTGAACCTCTGCTCAAAAGCTTGTCTCAAAAATCTGAGTTGAAAATAAGCTTTCATTCCATAAATAAAATACCTTCACAATACAATATGCCTCATTGTGCATGTTTTGCATATGGGCTCCTTATACAGTAGAAAGCCTAAATGATTACTTCTATATTCCCTTCTAGATATTTATGCTTGTTTCCTGTACTGTCCATATTTGGCCATGCCTAAAATAAGTCTATGTAATTCCTTGTTTGACCTCACTTTAACATCAGCTATTTCAGCTATGCAATCTAAACATGCAATTAGACCTAATGTTCACCAATCTGGAGCTGTTGAAGAAACCGCGGCTTCCAGTCGTTGTAAGGTCCTGTCTTACAACGGGGAGGAGTGAGGAGGAGATGAATGATGGTGGCTATTACACGCAGACAATCACTCAGCATTGTCTGCACTTGTCCCCTAAGGTTATTACTGGAGTGTAGGATGTCTGGTGTATTTCAGCAAGGCGGGTTTTTGTGGCCATATAGTGTTGATTTTCCGGTGGGATGGTGAAAAGTTTACCTTGCGTTAGTTTATGAGTCTCCACAAAGACTAAAAAAAAACAATAGCAGTATTGCAACCACTGTAATAATAAGGTATTAATGTATTGATGTTTCACATACATAATTGACAAATGATTATAAATGGTAATGGTTGTGGGATGACTCCTAATTGCTATGACTGACAACTTTTAAAGGGGAATACCACCAATTTTAAAAATTCACAAATTGCGTATGTTTTTCCTGTGTTCGAGGATTCAGCCATGTTGACATGTGCCACTCTCTCCTCAGTTTAGCCTCAAATCTGTGATGTCACCTGCATATAAAATCTGGGTCTGCTCCATAGACATTGAATGGGGCACTCAGCACTGACTTTGTGGAGCTGTAAAATGTTAATTGAATTGAATTGAATTGAATTGAATTGAAATACTTTATTATCCCGTGGGGAAATTCGGTGCACAGTTTGAGTTAAGTTGAATTCTCACACCCAGTGAGTTTTACATTCTGGTATTGCTAACTGGTCTGAGCTAAAATTAAAACCTCTTGAGTGTAAGAGCTCACACAAACATGATGGGCCCACAAAGTCAATGCCTCATTCATTGTGTACCGAGCATTATTGCCTGAATTGCCCTGGGACACAGGAATAACATGTGAATTGCATTGCCCCTTTAACATCAATATAATGACTGACTAACTTACTGTGAAACATTAGCAAAATGGATAGCCTGAAATACTACCATTACTATTACCATTAATTGATGTTTCAAACTCAAGTGATAAGATTTGTTTAAAACATCAAAACACATTTGATAATTACAGATGTTGTTATGTCCTTGATAACCAACCATAATTGTAGTTGTCGCTTCCATGTCAACTGCATATTAATCCTATTACTCTATTTTAAAGCCAAAATTGGCCACAAAAAGCATACAACAACAACAACAACAACAACAGCAACAACAACAACAAAACAACATGAAATGTAATGGGCTTCAGTAAAAGGCATCAGAGATGGTAACTGACATTGAAACAGAAATACTGGTTATAGAAGGACATCTAGTGGCAAAAAGAAGGTACATAATTTTGCTCATGATGACGTCAAACCATTTTTCAGTGATGAGCACATTACACTAGGGCTGTCCTGATTACCATGTATAGACCATATTACCACTGTACTTAAGTAAAAATCTGAGGTATTTGTACTTTACATTATATTTTCATTTTAGGGAACTTTTTACTTTTACTCCATTACATTTCAAAGGACATATTGTAGTTTTTACTCCACTACATTCATCTGAACCCATCAGTTCAGAAAAAGAGTTTTGCACAGAAAACATGGCAAAAATTGATGAAGATTATGTACTTTCGAATTTGAAGCCTGCCAACTTCAAGAGGACGTAATCAGAGCCAGCATAACTGGTCCACATACCACGTTAATATAACTTTTACAGGTCAATGGATCAAGGATGGAATGCTCCCAAGCACTGGAATACACAAACATCATGTAGAATGCATACTTTTACTTTTGATACTTAAGTACATTCAATATCAAATACTTCTCTACTTCTACTTAAGTAGAATTTTGAATGGAGGACTTTTTTCTTTTACCAGAGTACTATTTAATCTGGGTATTTCTACTTGTACTTAAGTAAAGGAACTGTGTACTTCTTCCACCACTGCCAGCGAATAATCAAAACTTAATTTTTTTTCTTCCTGCATGCAAAGTTTAAATGCGGTGGGTAAAGATATGTGGTAGATAGATTTCTATATGTTCTTATGACTATATGTTCTTGTCTGAGATGAGCAGATTTTCAAAAGGAATGTTGGATTATTATTTCTATAAGCCATTTCTTATGCTAATGTAGGCTCATTTTATGAGTAGTAAAAAAACAACAACCAAAAACAAGAAAACAAAGCATTCGAATAGTGATTTTGGCATCGATTACCATGGCAGCGATTGTACATTATATCAATTAATTATATTAATAATACTTGTACAAGTAACATTCAACAAGTAAATGCAGCATCGTGCATATTTCTGCATTATCACGGCATGCAATCCCATAAGGATTTTATTTTTACCCAGATCTATTTCCAATACATGTTACTGTAACATAATTATTGTAACCCTCAACTAAAAACTTAAATTTCTCAATATTTGAGTTTGCACAGAGGTGGAACATTATGACTCAAGTAAAAGTGCTATTACTTCAGTAAACATTTAAGAAATATAATATTTAATGTTCCTTTTACTTTACTAAAAGTAAAAGAGTAGCACTCCAAAATAACACTTCAGTATTTATTTATCACGAAAATCATGAAGATTTTGTGCATGCTCTAATATCGTCCCCCCCAAATTAACTGAGTTCCCCTCTTGATGGGGGTCTCTGCAAATATTTTGATCAGTCACTATAAGTCCAAGGGGATAGTCCCTTTTTAATACCAACAAATCTAGTTATGTCTAGAAAGACTGTGTTTTGCTGTAAACGATAATCTCAATGATAATCTCATTGTACTTTGTACCTTTATGACCAAAAATAAAATGTACTAAGCACGTTTAGTATTAAAAGTAAATACTACAAAATTTACTCAAGTAGAAGTAAAAGTGCAGTTTCTTTTTTTAAATACTCAAAAATGTGTAATTACATTTTTTTATTTTTTATTAGTTACTTTCAGTAACTACAGTAAATGTAATTAGCTACTTTCCACCTTTGGTTTTGCATTCTGCAGGTATTGCTTTTTCTATAGTTGTTAGACAGACAACATAATTCTGTGCATCTCTCCTTTACTCCACTGGACAGAGGCCCTGCCTCAGCTCCCCTAGAAATCTGTTGGCACAATAGCGTGTGTGTGTGTGTGTTTGTGCAGCATGCTAGTGTGTGTGGACAGTGTGTGCTCTGTCTTGGATAAGAGAGGACATCTTCCCAGGTTGATCGCGGGTCTATATTGGTGTTTGTGTGGGATTCTTATTTGTCCTTGTTCAACTACTAACCTCAGGTAACATCTCAGTTTTTTCCCCCCGTTGTTCATGAAAAGATCATTCTTTCAGGATCAAAATTATTTGTGTGATGCGTTTGTGAGTTATTAGTGAGAGTTCCGTTGATTGTGGGTTGTATGCATTCACTTGTTGCATGCCATTGTAGCTTCTTTTATAATGTGCTAGCTATTACAAAACTTTAAATATTGCTGAATATAAATTTGATATATTGCTCAAATATTGCTCAAAGGATGAACGTAATATATTTTATATAAATTATAACTAAATAAAATGTTGTCATATTGATCAACAAATTAAGTTTAGTTTAAAAATAAGAAAGATTTATTAGTAGGCAAAACATTAATCATTAGTTATGAGCATATGATATTTGTAACATTGCATTAAAAATAGAGTTGTCAAGACCCAGTGGGATCACTTTTTGGCAAGGAATTCCCATTCTCCGCCCTCTTGCCTACAACCATCTGGGGTCTGCTGGAGTCTAACCCAGGGTGCTATTGTTCCCCTGGACAGGCCCCGTAATGTCTGCTTTGTTTCCGTCAAAAGAGACAAAAAGTTTGTGGACTTAGTCAACTTTTTTCCAGTCTGGTAGCTTCTGATGTTTACTTTAGTCCCTGAGAGCTCTGAATGTGACTTTTGAGAGAGGGGCACATCTCTGAGGCCTGTAGCCTTGACAACCACAGCAGTCTAATTCCTTGTCATGACTGCGCTAGCAGCATACAGATACACCAAACTACTTTCACTTTGAAAAGTCTGCCAAATTCACATCTTGTTTATGGCCAGTTAGGGGTCACGTTCCACGATATTTATCAGTTTGTTACTGGGTTTTAGTTGGTTTCATTCTCAGTGGCTGTATGATAACAGATTTTTACCATAATGAAACCCAGTGCTACAGTGATTGTCTACTCGACTCTCTTATTCACCCTCATCTGATTCTCCCATTTGCCCGTGTATCCTATTTTTGTTTTCATTTTTGTCCATTTTAATATTCACAATGTTGTTACAGGTATGAGGGCCCGTGTAGTGCTCCTTTGCTTATTGGTGACAGCGGTCACTCTGTCTGTGAGTAACAATCCTGTCGATATAACATTGAAAAAACTATTTAACCTTGCCAGAAGGAAGATTTTATATTCTTTGTCAATGCTGTTCCACAATTTATTGATTGATTATTCATTCAATATCAATTGTCCTAATTATCCCCAGGTAAAAGGTAAACCACATGGAAAACACCATGCATTGTCTAAGTCCTCACACACAGCCAAAGAAAAGGTAAAATGGGTTCCCTACTGCGTTTAATTTGTGTCAAATCAGTATCCATTTAGGACACCAAATAATTGAAAATGGTCCAATATTTATATTCTCCCTCTCCTCCTTAAGGACGTTATCCCAGAGGAGGCCAATGAGGGACAGGTGTTGCCCACTTTTGTTACATTTGAGGCCAGCAGCCAGGAGCAGGAGGATGAGGACATGAGCTCTGAGGACAACACTAATGCCAACGCTAACAAGGAGGATGGGGTGTTTGAGGTGACGGAGAGGGGTGAGAAGAGCACCCCAGTCCTACTGAGTGAGGAGGAACTGGTAGACCTCCTGAAAGAGGAGTCAAATGAGGAAGAGGCTGAAGATGAGGAAGAGGAGGAGGGAGAAGAGGAGGAGGAAAAAGAGGAGCAGGAGATGGAAGCCGAGGAGGCTGTGGAGATAATCGATGATGGTGAGGAAGATGAGGAGGAGGAGAAAGAAGTGGAGGGGGACCTGGAGAAGGAGGAAAAGGGTAAAGAGGTGGCAGATGGGGAGGAGGTGAAAGAAGAGAGTGATGTAGAGGCTGAAAAAAAGGAGAAGGAAGACGAGGCGGGGGAGGAGATGCCAGTTGAGGAAAAGGAGGAGGATTCCATCAGTGTTACAGGTGGCACAGGAGCGCTGGAGGGGGAGGAAACAGATGGCAGCACAGAGGCAGAGCTCCCAGTCGATCTCGACTATGCAGGTGACAGTGACATCTCACAACCTCTCCAGACAGAGTCTGCCAAGGTAAAGCCCCACGCTGAAGACACCCAGCTCCTCTCAAAGGAGGAAGAGGACTTTGATGTTGCAGAGAAGGAAGAGTTAACCAGCGACAAAGAAATACCCACCGAGACTGATGACTACGAACAAGACATTCAGAACACAGAAGCAGTTGAGAGTGAGGAAACTGATCAGGATGAGCTCCGAGAGGGGGACAAGGACCAGGGCAAGGGCTCCCAGGCCCAATCCCAAGAAAAGAGTGACAGCGAAAAAGAAGCCAAGGCAGGGGCTGACCTCCAAGAGCTGGAGGGAGCACTAATGGCTAGAATGGAGGAGGGAGAGGAAGAGGAGAAGGGGAAGAATGACAGTGCCAGCCACACCAAGAGAAAGACAAGGAAGCAGAAGAAGAACCAGAGAGTGAGGAAGCACCCTCCACAGAGGGACGAGCCCCTGCCTGGACTGGGACTGGGCTCAGAAGGTCGTCCTGTCGACAACACTGTCCTCAAGGCCAAGAGGAGAAGGGCAGGAAAATGGGTATTGTATACAGTGGACATTTATTTTTGTTTTTTTTATGTAGTTAGTTTATTTATGTATTTATTTTGATTTGCAGAATAAGCCCCTTGAGATGTAGCTTCTCATTTTCAAGCAACATAAAAACACAATACAAAGACAACTGACAACAGTGCATAACAACAACAACAAGACAAAAACAATTAACATAACATATAACTCTTAATCAAAAACAATGGCTTACAAAAAATAATCATCCAAAGCATGAGCAGCTAGTTTGAAATAAACCAAAGTCGGAAAGAGCCCTTTTACCAATTTCTTTGGAAACTTTTGGAACAGAAAAGAAAAGATGACCAGAGTGTCTGAGAGTGTATGTCAATCAATATGGTTCTAACAGCTGCTTCAAATAACAGGGATAATTATTAATTGAAGCCAGTGGCCGGGTCTCCTAGTGTAGGGAAGGCCAGTTGAGTGCATCTAACATAACACAGTGATGAGTTTAATAAGGACATCCTAGAACAAATGTATGCAGGCTATTATAAAGTACATTCAGAGGTAAAAGTTGTGTTTTTGTGGTTTTGATAGACAATATCAGCATATTCCAAAATAGACATTAATAATTATGCAGGCAGTCCTCAACTTAAGGAATTCTTTGTTGAACTCTATTTAACTGACAAATCAGAAAAATCTATTTTCCATTATTGTTGTTCTTCTGCAAATGAATCATGCAGAGGAACCTCTTTAAATCTAATACTTGTTAAACACCAATGTGTATTTAAAAAAAAAATGTTATTGTGATCCCAGGAGTTTAAAAATATATATAAAGTCCTCAACATAGACCTTAATGACTGATGAATTGACTAAGAAGGGGTAATCCTAATCTTAACTAGGGCTTAACAAAACAAGATATAGGCCTACAATATTACTAATGACCTTTTACTGAGTCCACCCCACCCACTGAAAATGGTTTAACTTTCTCAAGTGCTGATGATATTGTATCCACTGTTTTATGTTCCCTTTCTGTACCCTTTCAGGCTCCTGTAGTAGGCATGAACCCGGTCCAAATTAGAGCCACAGTGGATCTTTACCCCAGTGCCAGGCCACCTCTTGGGGGAAGCATACATCGCCCGGAGGCCCCTGCCGGTTAGTATCCAGTCAAGTCAGCAATTGCGGCACCTCTCACCTTCACCACCACCACCACCACCACTATGACCACCATCACAAACCTCCACCCTACCCGAACACTCTCCCGGGGGAATCTGCTGACGGGATCCTTTCACTAAAACTCTCACATGCATAGTGCCACTCCGCTTCACGGTCACTACCAAAACACAACTCTGCTGGCTTAAGGAGTCAATGGGAGAGATCATGTTGAATTTAGGCACTGTACAAACTCAAATGGTGTTGGAATGTAGTGGCAGAGGAGCTGTGGATTCAGCTCGTACTCTATTTACAAGAACATATAGGTCAATCATAATGAAAAAGACATGAAAAAGGCAAGACATTTTTGATGAAGTTAAGTTAATAGAATGACATAATAGATAGAACTGGATTCAAGATTCAGGTGAAATGTACTGTGGGTCTCGGATCATAGCTTGTTGTACTTTTTGTATTTATGCAATTTATTTCCCACAGGGATAATACAGTTCTAACTTATCTTATCTTATCTTATCTTATCTTATCTTGTCTTGTATTATCTTGTCTTTTCTTGTCTTGTCTTATGCTATCTTATCTTCGTCTAGATCCTTGTGACAACTTCCGCTGTAAACGTGGAAAGACCTGTAAACTCAATGAAGACAATAAGCCTGGCTGTGTGTGTCAAGAGCCCTCAGAATGTCCTCCAAGTGTGAACAAATTTGATCATGTGAGTATAAACCACGTAAAGATTACCCCAGTTGGGAAGGTAACTTTCAAAATGTAGTGTGTTATGGATTATTGATCGACTTGAAATCTGTAATGTAATCGACATAATTTAGCATACTTGGAAACATAATCTAGTTACTTTCAGTTACTCATCACCCATCATCAACAAAGTATTAAACATTATTGGATGTGTGAGATCATGTTAGTGTCTGTAGTCTCACAATCTAAATTTTTTCCTTCAAACACAGTGTTGAGTATAGCCTCAAGTAAACAAATCCTTGAGACAAAAAGGTCAATTTCAGGTTTTAGCAAATACATGGGCTTGTATGGTCCTTCCTTTCAAGGGTTCAAATAATCACCTTTCTTTTACAGAAATTGTTATAGATTGCAGAATCATTCTCTCGTAATCCCATTACATGTAAACTCTCACGCCTGAACCCCGATAATATAACTCTTCATAACCTGATAATAACATTTACTGTATTGTATTTTATTGGTGCAATGTTGTATCTCTATAGGTTTGTGGGACTGACAATAACACATATGACACGTCATGTGAACTCTTTGCTACGAAATGCAACCTGGAGGGGACAAAGAGAGGCCATAGACTTCACCTTGACTACACTGGACCTTGCAAATGTAAGTAAGTTAGGTAGCCCACATTACTTCTCAGATTATGGTTTAAACCACAATCATAATGGAACATAATAGAAATAGTCTAAAATCAAATGTATTCAAAAGTATAAAAAATAATTAGTAAAGTAAAAACGTAGAGAGTTAACGTAGGAAGTAAAAATGAAGTATAATGGAAGAAAAACCTCCCCTCTGACTGTTTCTCTGTCTTTCCCCTTTATCATTCTGTCTGTCTGTCTGTCTGGCTGGCTGTCTGTCTCTCTCTCTCTCTCTTTCAGTCATCGCTCCATGTCAGGACACTGAGCTGATCCAGTTCCCCCTGAGGATGAGAGACTGGCTGAAGAACGTGCTTCTGCAGCTGTATGAGCATGACTCCATGTCCCCTGGTTTCCTCACTCCCAAGCAACGCGTCAGAGTAAGATATACCACACAGGAACAAGAAATTATAAACCTTCAATTTACTATGAAGGTGGAGGTTACAACTATGCTTACGAAGCATACATTTTATAGATGTTATTTAAAGATATGTTATCCTTATTTATCTTTTTTTATTTTTTTTAATCTTTATCTGTTTAAACAATTTTTGGTAACCTTTCAATTTGCAGCCCAGCAATTTGCAGATTAATTGCTGGTAAATAGTGGTATAATGATATAGTAAATACTGACTGATAAGCAATGATGACTGATTAACAATGACTTAAATAACATTGATATTGCTATTAAATTAGTCAAATAATTTGCTGTTTGTTACACATAAATGGACCATGTAAATAGCCTGTATCTACAGCCGCAAGTGATGACTGTAGGGCTATGGACACACAAGTTACAGCAGAGTCAGTGGAGTCAGAGATCAGTAACGACACTATAACTAGTGTCAATTATCATGTAAAGAAATGTATAGTCTGGTAAACTACTATATGCAATTATGTGCTATAAACAAAGCCAAACATACAGTGTCTGTCAACAACCCCATGTGTGTTTCCATCATGGTATCATCAAATCCCAGGTGAGGAAGATTTTCGAGAGCGAGAGGCGTCTCCATGCTGGGGACCACCCTATCGAGCTCCTTGCCCTGGACTTTGAAAAAAACTACAATATGTACATCTACCCTGTACACTGGCAGTTTGCCCAGATGGACCAGCACCCTGCAGACAGGTACAGTTTACTAGATTCATCTGGTGTTCTTCTAGTTTGATTATTTCTGTTGTTATCAGGAGAGGTTTCACACGCTTCAGCCTCTCCACAAAGCCTGGCACTTTCAGAGATGTACTATTCATAGTATTCGATCGAGGACATCTGTGTTGCAAACAACAGGCGATTGTAATCAGATAGTAGGTGATTATCACTGAATGACAATTGTGGCCAATGAGCTGTGGCATTGTGCCATATTGTATGGCAAAACATGTCATAAGAATACTATGAATAGTAGCACAGAGTCTCTGGGTAACTAAAGAAGGCACTGGAACACACAGATCATGTTACATCTTTTTATTATTAGTTGCAAAGACAAATTCTTCAATGCAGTAAGCGTCTTCATCAAACATTTGACTCTGATGAAGACACTTGCTGCTTCAAAACTTTACTCTTCCATTATTCTGTATGAGGGTTCCACAGTGGCACCATTTAAATATGCTTCTGAAAATAATTAAAACCTGGGACCACACACTTAAAAATGAGAAAATAAATGTCACAGTCGAGCTATGTTATAAAATATGATTGTACTGAATAAAACTTATTTTACGATTGCGAATCTGTTTGTATATGAGTTCTTGGCTCAACTTCCACAGTCAAACTCCAGATTTTCGCTGATGTCCCTTATCCCACCGCAGGTTCCTGACCCATTCAGAGCTGGCCCCGCTCAGGGTCCCTCTGGTGCCGATGGAGCACTGCACCTCCCGCTTCTTCCAGGAGTGTGACGCTGACAAGGACAAACTAGTGTCCTTCAGGGAGTGGGCCCAATGCTTTGGTATCAAGGAAGGTAAAGGAGTGGCAGTGTGTGAAACATTTGATGTGCGCTGATGCATGTGGAATGCAGGGTTTCCCGCATGTCAGAGATTTGTTTGGTGAACACCACTGGTTGATTTGCCAATCATGCAATGATGCTGGAAGAGATTGGCCACAATTGGCAGCAAATATAATAATAATTATTATTATAATTATTATAGTAATTTTCTTTTTTACTGGAAAATGTTTTAGCTTGAGAGACAATGTTTTTTTTCATTTACAAATTAAAAAGTCCAGTGTTATTAAATGGAGAAAGAGCCGCAATGCACAATTTCACAATTGGCTTCATACATTGGGTATTAGTAAAATGCCCTTGGTATGCTTTATACTATACTATAGTAAACATTTCTGGTCCTTTACATAATACCCCCAAAGGAGCTGTTATGTGTAATGTTGTAATTACTGCCTCAGTAGACCTCTGAGGGTTGTGTCTGTGTGACCATCAGGCATAAGCTCACATCCACAGTGATAAAATGAGAATGACCATCTGGCTAGTGAAGCTATTCACTATGCACAGCAACTGTTACCTAATCTTGAGACAGAAGCTAACTAGCTACTTAGCACACTCTCTGTTTCTACAACCAAAAGGATACATATTGCCTGTCATGTAGCCAATATTCCATAACATGTCAGAGACTAGCCCAGATATCAGTGCCATCTTGTGGCAAAATAATGTAAAATAAAAAGGAAGAGAAATGCAATACAAATGTCTCCAGATGCTATGGTATTTACACAATCCTTTTTTTTTATGTTGATAAAATGTGATAATTTGAAAGAACAGATACCATCCACTATTCTACTCAGCAATGGGCACATCATATTATAATTACCTAATTTTAAGCTAAGAAAAGGGGTGAGTTGATATTGTACTCCAATACATTGACTCTTGTTTCACAGTGACTGCTGTTGTTCAGTCCAGTTATTTTGTGGGATTAGATTTTGAGAAACACTTTTTAATTTGTTGCTTGAAATTATAGGAGGCTGAGGGGGCCTGCAGTCTCAAATACATGGTCATGTATTATAATCGTGTAAATGTCTAATAAACAAGTCATTTTGAATGACTATGACAACTATTGCCACTAAAATGTTTCTCCATGTATTTTTCTCTCCACAGAGGACATGGATATCAAGCTGCTATTCTGAGCTCTGCTGTGTACCTCATCTACCGATCAGTCTTTCTGGGACTGCTCAAACAATGGTGGAACAGACAAAGAAAAAAAAATGAAAAGAAGAGATAGTTATGTACATTCAAACTGTGTCATAATGCACTCTGAAAAGTACAGATCAAAAAAAGAAAGAAAGAAAGAAAGAAGGAAAGAAAGAGAGAGAGAAAGAAAGGAAGGAAGGAAGAAAGAAAGACAGAAAGAAATAAAGAAATAAAGAAAGAAAGAAATGTTATGCTTCATGTTATTTTGTAATAGGAAGAGGTGGGTAATTTGTATTGTTGGTTGTCAGATCAAGCTTGAACGTTTGGACATTTTCCGTGGTTTAGATAGAGCTTTATAGAGTAATTGTGTCGGATGACAAGAAAACATTGTGCTTAGCCATTAACAGTTTTATACAGAATCTGTTTTCTGATTGCATTCCAAAAGGGGACAAAGTTTACACAAACTCATTATACTGAAAAAGAGCATTGCATTCTTGAGGTAAAAGAAAAAACAATATTGTGAAAAGAGTGGCATAGAAACATAATAATCATTTAGGGGATGAATGCTTTTCTATGAAACCATGTTCAATTACTTTCAAAGTAAAGCTTAAATAGATTAAATAGATTCCTAGCCTAGTAGAATTGGTATGTTTACCAATCTGCCAAGTGTTGAATGCTGTCAATGTTTTGTCATATACTGTATGTCTCCTGTATGTCCTGCTTCATTAACAGCTCTAATAAAAGCTTTTTGACCTTGTTGGACTTCAGTGTCTTCCCAGGGTTTTTAAAGGTCCCATATTTTGTATCTATTAAATAATTTTATACGATTACCTTGAATCTGTGGAACATGTTTGTTATGTTTTTTTTTCCCCCTGAAAAAACTAGTCTAAATCTAATTTTAATTATTTATTTTCCAGCAACTCTTTCTTCCCTTGTATTAAACAGGCCAATTTTGGTAGGTGTGGCAGGAGTCATTATTCCCTTCCCTGATTGGCTACCGTACATCCAAAATTAACAACACTGGCCAAACAGTAAAGTCCACCTTTGTCATCTTTTCCCATGCCTAAATAACATTTCACACTGCCAAATCCAAACCATGACTAAGCAAAACCCATTTTTCACAATATGGGACCTTTAAACTATGTGTCAGGACCCAAAATGGTCCTCTCTGGTGGGTCCCCACTTGATTAAAGTACCAACATGTTTGCCCATCCCTACAGTTTTAATGTGACTGGGTCCCATGGTGAGACACATTTTCTCAGTTCATTTTCTCTGTTCCCTTGTTGGAAAAGTTAAAAAACCCATGCCAGGATATTGGTGGTGACATTTGTTATGAATTGAACCCTTCAGATGGAGAACCATATAACTCTGTTTTGAAATGTTTTTGGACATCTCATGTATTTGCAGTCAGTCCTGATCAATTGGAGGGTGAATGTGCTATATCACCTGAAAGTACTCAACACACACATTGTTCATCTGAAAACTCAAAACAGAGTTATATGGTTCTTCATCCGTGGTACTCAATTGGCTCAGTGGGTGAAGGTGATGTCACTATTACACCAAAAGGTGACATCTGCACTCAATATAGCTTGATGATGAGAGCTCCCAGTCACTGATACCTGGTTTGGGTTTACCAGATGATCCTGGATAATGGCCTTTATGGGATGTGAGGAAGCCAAAATGACACGTCAAATCCTTTCCATGGTCAGGACGATTACAGTTGTTGTGCTGATTCTGATTGGATCTTTCCCGGTGGACACGGAAGTGCAGGCTCACTATAAAAGCCACGAATGAAGCAGCCCTGTAGCCTTCAACTTTCTGCTGTCACTAAGATAAAGCATCATGCTTTGCATGCTGTGGATTATCTTTCAGACCTTGGCCTTCCCGGCTGAGGGTGGGTCTTCAGGGAGTGGTGAGGCTGTTGGCAATGGAGGAATGAATGGAGGCATGGCTGGTAACATCGTCAACCCCGGGGCTGTAAATGGGAATGGTCAACCCTTTCTAGCACAGATTATACCAGTTGGTGGGGCCTTATTTATCCAGCCAGCAGGTACTCCCAATGGCCAGGCTCTTGGTAACCTAGTCCCCATTGGACCTCTCCAACAGGGTGGGGCGTTCCTCATGGGACAGGTAGGACAAGCCAATGGGGCACTGCAGCCTGTCAATGGTGGGTCGGCTCCATTGTTCGTTGTGGTGCCACAAGTGAATGGCATGGGAGGTCCAATGAGTCCCATCATAATCCCTGGACAAATGAGGGTCATCCCACTGGATGGACTGAACAACCAGCAGCAGCCACCCGCTGGTGGGAATGCAGCTGTGGGAAGAGGCAAGGCCAGAGTGAAGCATTCAGTGGCTACACACCCTGGGAGGAGAGCACAGCCTCCAGTCACACAAGTACTCAGTAGTGATGTGGAGGGATCCTCAGGCACCGAGATCGAGGACGACACTGAGGAGAAGCTCGACTAATCAGGCCTGAGAGCTGAAGACATAGTCATGTCACTGCCAACTTTCAGAGCCAGATTCAGAAAACTTCAGAATATTTATGTTCATCACATTTGCATGGACAGAAAATTGTCCTTGATGAGGGTTCATTTAGAAACAACAGACTTCAAGGAAAATAATAACACAACCACCACCAACAACAACAACTTTCAAAACAACACAGACGTTTAGAAATGTAGTAGTACAGTGCAAGTGATCTTTAATTATTTGTTTATTAAAAGGGATATTGCAGTGAAAATGAAAGTGTTTTCTTTTCTTTTTTCCTTTATTTTACATGATTCAATCATAGATCCTGATCCTACTGTATCTTTCCTGGTTGCCCATGCTTGATTGTTATCTTTATGAAAGAAAAAAAAAAATGTTATTGTGTAACATATGGCCAATAAATGATTTAAGTAGCCATTGTCAAATATTCACATAATTCATATCTGATTTTGGTGGATAAACTAAAGTCAGCAGTGGCCGGGTGATAGATATCACAATGTGACCCATGGTGTGGACCATAAAGACCATACAATGACACCCAGCCCACCCACCTCGCCATCCTTATGATGTTGTTTAAATTACATCATTTATTGTATTCTATCTATCTATCTATCTATCTATCTATCTATCTATCTATCTTTCTTTCTTTCTTTGTAAACCTCTCTATATGCCCAAGGTAGATTCGCTGAGCACATATGCTCTTCTTCAGTAATTTGAGGTTTTGATAGACTGACCTGAGCAAAATGGTGGTGTCAAATAAAACCTACCCCACCACCAACAATGGGTGGGTTTACAATCAACACGCATTCACAGTCATCTACTCTTGGCCAATGAGCAGCACCACGGGAGCAGTTGAGGGTGAAGTGCCTTCCTCAAGGGCACTTCAATTGTGGGTGTTCAGGGAGGGGAGAAGTTTATTAGTTCACATTTCACCTTCCCTAACCAGGTTTTCCTGTCGGCCCGGGGATTGAACCGGCAACCTTCCGGTCACCAGCCCATGTCTTGACACACATATGTATGCTAGAGTTTTATGTGTATATATATATGTGTGTGTGTGTGTGTGTGTGTACAACAAATTATATTATATTATTATATTTAAAATCTGTGCAATATATTGAGCTGTGGTCCTACAGCTCAATGGGTAGAGCATGACACTAATACTGCCAGGGTTAAGGGTTTAATTCCTGCTGGGGTCACCCATGCAGAAAAAATTATGATCTCATGGCATCCACCAAATGGCATATGTTATGTTGGCATATCTTATCTGTTTCCCCAATTAACCAAAAACTTACAAAACACTTCAATCAAATCAAATATTGTGGGAAAGCGTACAAAACATTTCCAAAAACACATTATATTATATTTAGAAAATGCCACCAGCAAACACTCATATTTCACAACATCAAAGTGCAAACAGGGACGGCATGTTTGGTAGTTTTCCAAACCGTGGGAATCACATTACAGTGTATAATTAACATAAAAAAACCCAGACTGCCGCAGATGTTTACCGGGGCCTCTGTGGCTGCTGTCTCAGCAGTGCTGACCTGTCTCAGACAACCTCAACACCATGACAACACAACCCGTCCAACCACACCGGGGAGACGTCACGCCTCAGAGATAATGTGCTGATACAGAACGAGGGTCGCAGGTTTACTCTTGTACAGATCGTTTCAGTGGAATTGTGTTGCCAAGGGAACAGCTTGGACCACTTGGACCCAAGTTTATTTCCTGTTGCAGTGTTTTCTAATGGGATTCACAAAAAACTCATGTACCGGTTCCAATGTGCGGTAAAGGTGGGGCGTGAGGTCCAATGAGGTTAAAGGTCAGGGTTAAAGGTAGGGATTTTAGGGAGACCCATTTTGCTAATATCAATAGCTGACAGGGACTGAAATGAAGGAAACATTTAGAATGTTTGAAAGTTGAAACCGTCTATACTAATAAAATATGGCCTTTTCTCACAGATTAAAACGTGTCATGTTATGGCTATAAAGGATGATTTTATGCATGGTAGCCCAATGTGAGTTAGGGTTTCTGCTCAGAGGTGGTAAGTTAAATATTTGATAAACACTTGAGTCACATTTTACTGAAATCTGAACTCAATAGTTCTCTGCTTGGATTACACTTAGAAACCTTTAGGAGTCATGACTGGGGCATGTTCAGTATTTAAATATTAAGTTAAAGCGACAGGACCATTTAACCATTTGCCCAACATGCTACTCTGTATACTGTATCAGAAAGTCTCCTGTACTGAATTTCCATACATGAATCAATGACCTTTTAAGTTTTTTACATTCCGGTTACAAAAGCACTTGATAAGATTGTCACTTGTTTCCTCATCTGACCAACACAATGGACAGGCTACAGACCTCAGCCTTTAGGCTTTTCCACACTTATATTTAGTCATTTATGGTTGGAAAAACCCACCTCAAAATAATCTTTTGTTATTGTTTGTGGTCACTCAGCAGTATTCAGGACAATGCTATGGGGGATAGAGTCATTCAAGACAGAAAGCACAAAGTATTTTGATTATTTGAACGTCTTTGCGAATGAATATGTCACATTGCAAATTGCCATGACACACAGGTGGCACATATGGAATGTTTGTGGACTTAAATTTGGGTTCTCTTTTCTAATTGGCTCCTGATAATCTCTAGGACAAATAAAAGGTGTTCTAATTTCAGAAGGCAACTAGTCCAACTTGGCATAGCATTTGGAGAAAGAACATAATCATTTTAAAGGTATGTAATTCACATTTTAGAGAAACAACACAACACTGTGATTTATGAAGGAAGACAGATATTTGGTAAATAGTGGAGGTTTTCAGCAAATCAAATATACCATTGGTCAAACTCATGATTCATTGTCATGTTTCAGACGGCAAGATGAAGCTCCTTCTCCTTTCAGCCTTTGTAGCCACTGTCTTTTATGTGAGTAGAGTATGCCAATGGTAGTGCTTAGACACACACACACACACACACACACACACACACACACACACACACACACACACATACACACGTGTAACAATTTTAATGCTTACACAAAATAAATTGTTCTGTAACTCATTATTAACAATTCTTGTTTGAATTTAGGTCACTGAAGGCAAGGTAAGAAACATTCAAATCAACGATACAAACCATTGCTTCCAAGTACAAAAAACCTAAAGCAAACAGCTCCATGGTGAATTCGTGATTCTCTTCCTTCCTAAACAGAAACTGGGACTAATAACAGGTCTGAATGGAGTTATGTTGACCGGAGGGAACCCTGGCCTGATGGTTGGAGGTCTGAACCCACCCATTGTTGGTGGTGGGGTAGGTTTTATTGGACACCACCAGATTGCTCAGGTCAGTCTATCAAAACCTAAAATAAAATTATGTCTTATATATATTATGTCTATATATATAAAAATATATAGAATGCCATAATGACCTTTATTTGCGCATGCTTGTTCAGCAATTTTTCACACACTCACACTGGGGAGCCCAGCAGAACCTCAGTCTTCTGTTGGCCACTGAGCTGCTCCAATGGAGTAGGTGGGGGTTCAGTGCCTCGCTCAAGGGCACCTTGTTGGTAGTTCTTGAGGGAAGGGAAAGCGAACCCCCTCCCACCCCACACACACACACACAAAAACAGGCTCTCAAAGACACAAACCGATGTGACTACACACACGCACACGCACACACACACACACACAGGCACACACACACACACGCACACACACACACACACACACACACACACACACACACACACACGCACACACACACACACAGGCACACACACACACACACAGGCACACACACACACACACACGCACACACACACGCGCGCATAAAG
>OMKL01064247.1:0-14220 GCA_900302295.1 Parasudis fraserbrunneri | reverse complement strand
AGCCTCCTAGTCTGCTCCACCAGACTGAATAACAGCTTTATCCATCAGGCTGTCAGGATGCTGAACTCTCCTCCCCTCTGCCTCCACATAGTCCGGACTGTCACTTACCCATCCCACCCGCTACATGTCCAACAGCACCAGTCATACGAACACATTTATACAAACATATATGCACACGCACACACGCCTACACTCAGCACTAGCCACTTTGGACAGTATACAAACTCTAAAACTTGCTGCTAATCACTCATCCTGTGGATGACGCATTACTTACACATCACTATTTGTGCTATACTTGTCATCAGTTTTTCTGATCTGTGCCTTACTTTCTGTAGTATTTGGTTTTATCTTAGTATTTTAAAACCCTTGTTGTTTTGTTTTAATACTTGTATATGTCTACACCGGGGGTCTGAGAGAAACGGAATTTGGATCCTCTATATGCCCTGTGCATAATGGCAGAATTGACAATAAAGTTGACTTTGACTTTGATCAAGTGACTCAGTATTCTGGAGCAGAGCTGTTTTTTTTTTATTGTTTTTTTTATCCAGTAGTAGAAGATGAAGGACTTTGAGGACATGCTGCTTTTCATGATTGAGCTCAGGTGATGAAGTGGTAAGAAATGTGTCTAAACTATTAATTCCAATTGATCACAATCACAATAACTTCAATAATCACCCAAAAAAATAAATAATAATAAACGAAATAAATAAATAGATACATAAAAAAAAAAAGAATTCTCAGAATAGTGTTATTTTGTTTATTTTCTCAAATGCCCCATGTTACATGCAATCTGATGCTTGGTACAATCCATACTATGAATTTCAACCGTAAAGATTTTATTTCAGCTGAAAATGGTGGGTAAACTGGATTTAGGTAGCACAGCTATAAAATAAAACTCATTTGACATTTAAAGCTCAAATACATTGTGTTCATAAGTCAGCATCCATCACAGAGTCAACTCCTAGAAGTATAAGCGGAGGATGGGTCACAGCCCCAACATTCTCACAGAAGTTATTCAGCACTGGGAGACAACGCTACTACATGGTAACAGGGAGGCTATTTTTGAACATTTCTATGATGACACTGACCCATCCATAGATCAACTCCAGGAAGTGTCACCTAATGGCAGATTGGAGTGCTTGTCATCTTGAACGCCTGCTATGGGCCTTATTCATGTTCACATACTGTAGATAAGGTGTCTAAGATCTAACACGCAAATTATATTTCATGGTAGGTTTTTCCTTTGAAGAAAAGTCTGTGTTTTACTCTATATTGCAGGTAGCTATTCATCCAATTGATGACCCAATTCCTAATCCAAATAGAAATTAAATGAACCCCTGCCACCCAACACCATGTAATTAGAGCCATTTTTATTGCAAAGTGATTGACAGGGCTCTTATTTGAAGGACTCTCAATGCTGGCAGAACAACACTTGGGCCTGGGTGCAGGATTTTTCATTGGGCCTCCTTATAACTGACTAATAATGTCAATCCCAGAGCCATTTCATGGAGTGTGTGGGTAGGGTATAATATTTTCTTGGGAGGGGCCTCTCTTTGGGCCCTCTAACACACTGAGTCAAGGTGCAATTCCACTCCCTGTTGCCCCCCATGGATGTAGGGATGGAAGCAATAAATCACAACTGCTCTTTTTTCTATAATTGAGTAGTTTTTTGTGTATGTGTACTAGTCTGTAATTTTACTCTTACTCCTCTCATAAGTATGCATTACATGAAGTAATATACTCTGCTATGTCTTATACTACATATATATATATATAATTTATTTTCATTTTTTTTGGCAAACAAAAATTCAATGTTGTGGACTGGAGTGATATGAGATGAAAGAAAATAAAACAGATGAAATGACTTACCTTGAAATCGTGATTCAATCATAGGCCTAGAAAGGGAGATAACTTGCAAATGAAATGCAAGCTTTGTTTCTCACAAATGACAGTGGTCTCAGTTTAAAATAATCCCACCTCTAATGTAAATAAACATTGTGAGGTAAGACGATTTAAAGCACAGGTATGTACGACACATTTATATTCATAAGCCTCGCTATAGACCCCAGAATGACTGTGAACAGCCGCAACATTACAGTATTTTTTACGAGTCTTCTGACCACTCAAATCGCTTTACAACTTATGCCTCACACTCACCCACACGTACACCGAAGGCAGCCATGCAAGGCGCAGTTAGGGGTTAAGTGCCTTGCTGAAGGACACTTCAACATGAAGTCGAGAGGAGCTGGAGTCGAACTGGGAACTTTCAGATTACCAGCCAACCACTCTACTTGGGTCAGGATTATCTGTTTAAGCTCCGATCTCATCATCCAATCATGGTATTCACTGTAGTACAATGTGAGATTGGATGTACTGTAGGTTAATCATGCCGCGGGATGTCATTGGACGTTGCCAATCAGGGAGCTTCTTGATTGGTTTACTACAGGAGACAGATGAAAACAGAAAAAATGTCTGCCGCTGAGTTTGAGCGTTGTTCTCCTGACCCAAGTAGAGCCATTGCCGCACCCTGTCCGCCCACTGTAGCCCCATGTCGATGGATGGCCAAAGTAACATCCCTCTTGTAATTGCAACCTGAAAATGCATTATTTCAACATTCACATAAACATGAAATTGTCACTGAGAATATTGCATTTTATTGATAATGCGGTAAACATTACTTTAAAAAGTAGATAATATTCTGAATAGTTTTGACATGAAAACTTTTTATTTCATTTGGGCAGATTTTTCTTTTTACATTTGTAATGGAAGATGAAAACATTTTGAGTAAAATATATATAATGTGTACAGTGAATGGTAGTGCACATGTTTGGTGATATGGTCTGACTCTTTTAGGGTGCTCCCAACTGTAAGAGTAAAACATGCAATATATAGAATAAGCATTCCCTTGCTAGAAGCAGCAAAACATGTACAATACATAACAATTACTTCTCACATAACCATTCATTTCATCACTAGCTCTTGGCAGCCACACTATTAACCAGAAATGCAGTTTCAGTGCATAATTCCAAAAACACCCCTCTGCAGGCTGGGATTCTTCCACTCATGGTGTGATGACATCATATAAAAGCGACCAGCGATCCAGCCGGTTGTAAGCTTAGATTTAAAAGACACTGTTTTGAGATACTGCTAATTTGATTTTAACCATTTGCATATAAATAACATCAGCTCAACGACACATTTTTGTGTTGCATTACAATAGATGCTTCTTAATCAACGTATCAGATGATAGTTGAATTAACTACTTGAAATATGAAACCCACTCAAATATAATTTGTAGGGCCAGAATAATCAGCCACCAAACATTGGCCAATCACACATTATTTCTCAGTATCTGAATTTAAATAATTCAGATCTGTTTTGAAACAGAAAAAGCATATAACCAAAAACTTTCAGTGTGGGAAAAATTATCTCTGAGGACATTCATGGAACTGATGTGAAATGTAAAACTTCAAATTCTCAGAATCTACTCTCTATAAAGTTTGGACAGCAGAGTAGCTTAATCTGATATTAAAATATAATAAAATATTACCCATGGCCCACTGGTTCAGTAGATGTGTGATTTCCCTTGTGGAAGACCTGTGTTCTGAACTTGTGCTGTGTGTCTAATGTATCTACTTGGAACAGGTTTCTCCTTGGGATGATCTCAATGGGGGTTGGAGGAGCAGAGCAGCCCTTTCTGAAGTCTTAAGCCAATATGTTACAGTGCATGCCAGGAAGCTCCCTCTCTCTTGACCCCAGCCAATGTTTGGTTTCCCACATGGTTGACCTCAGGCTGAATGCATTGCATTACATTTCCAAGACTTATTTATATATAGCCTGATCAAAGGGGAAAAACTAAAGATTTCACAAGGTGGGTGTATAGGCCCACAAATCAGCTTTCAGCCAGCTGATGATTTGCCATCTACAGTATCTAAGCCATTTTACATGTACCGTAAGTTGATGGGGATTTGCTTCACATTAAACAGAATTGGTGACTATGTGTACTTCAGAGTGCAGCCCAGTTTGCATTCACAAATAATTGACAGCTCCTGGAGCAGGGAGGCCTAATGAAATCAAAATCAAACCATCAATACAACATCTCCTTTTTCTCCTCAAAAATTTTCATTTACATGTATGCAGATTATCAGAAGTGTATAGTCACATGACTTGGAGTTACAATGATAATTAATGATTAATTAATTAATTGATTGATTGATTCCAATGCAAATCCATAGCTAACCTGGTGAAAAAGATTGATTCCAGAAACCAGATATCCCAATCACAAAGTAGCCCTTTCCTAATGCATCACAGATTCAAGTGATACTTCAGATTTGTTTTTACATTAAGTGGTGTGAAATGTTTGCCAGTGGAGTAAATGATGCATAACCATTCAACCCATTAGCATGCCCTGGATGTCACATTCTCATGCATGTCACACAACCTTGGCAACCTTGATACTCACGCACAGACACCCTCATGCTGTGTTCACTTGGATTCAGGCAGTTTGGCAGTAACAGCACTTCTAGGGCGGCATGGGAAAGAGAGAAGAAAAATGGGACATGGGAGAGGAAGGATGGCATAGTGTTGGTATTGATTACCAGCAACCTAGCAAACAGTGACTTAGCTCTTCGAGTAGGCTTGCTATCTGCTAACGCTACTTCAATAATATATAGTACGACAAACTTTCCAAATATTTCCAGGTATTAATTCTGCCCAGCTCTAGTCAGCTGCCTAATGTGACCTTTTTAGCAAAATCTCGGTAAGATTTCAAGCTCTGATCATATAATAAATCTAAATTATTAGCTTATTTGTCCAGATATAACACATTTTCTTTATGTACATTGTAGTCACATACATCCGGTTGTACAGTAAATTCCGTCACCGAGGATGGCAAACAGTTAAAATATTTTAACTTTCAACAACAATGCCGTCTACCGT
This sequence comes from Parasudis fraserbrunneri, assembly GCA_900302295.1. Taxonomy (NCBI): domain Eukaryota; kingdom Metazoa; phylum Chordata; class Actinopteri; order Aulopiformes; family Chlorophthalmidae; genus Parasudis; species Parasudis fraserbrunneri. The sequence continues at coordinate 9,282 of OMKL01064247.1, read as the reverse complement.
TACTATTATCAGTATTCTCTGCCGGCCTCACCTACGTAATTTTACCATCCTGTTCTCGTCCACTAAAATGATATCCGGTTTGCCGTCTACCTGAATCCATGTGAACGCAGCATTTGACGCCACTGTCTATGGTCCTCGGCGCTATCCGTAATCTCTGTAGCTAACTGCATAAGTTTGCTGCCAGGAGTCGAACCCAGGGAGCTACAGTGGTAGGCGAGTCCCTTTACCACTTCACTACAGACATACTTTTGAGACAGCCTATCCCTACCCATAACCCTAACATTAACCACACCACTACCCTAAACATAACCATAACTCAGATACTAACCTAACCTTAACCCTAAACATAACTACAATGTGGGGTAGTGTAGAGGTGAAAGCACTTGTCTGCAACCACAGCGACCGTGGTTCAAGCCCCACTTTGTAAGCGCCCCCTGTTGGAACTGCACCTTCATATCTGCGTGTACTTTTCACACATTATAACCGTAACAACATATCCTCCAGTTGACCGGCGGGTCTATTTCACGTATTCCTCGTGATACCCGGTTGAACCATTAACTGACTCACCGAGTCCTGTGGACGAAGTTCTGGCTGTGTTCTGAGCGAGCTGGGCTGCTTCAGATGGGCGGTATACAGGGCCCGGTTGTAACCATCCACAACAGAATACAGCTGTCCTTTTGTATTTCTGATGTTTAATTCTTCTCTCAAACCGGCGTAGGTATTCTTTCTAGTGTGTTACAGGGGGTGTGAAGAGAGGAGACTAGTTGATTTGTCAAGCTTTCAAACCATTTAGGGTTCATTTGATAGTTATGGCAGTTTACCCCATGGAAGATTGAATGGAAAAGAACAAGACTATGACCCCCTTAGTGGTTATGGTGAGCACAGAGAAAGAATGACAGAATGTCAAAGTGCAGACACTTGCAATGTAGTCTTTTTTCACACTAAAACCCTGATTATCTCTGCCCACAGGCATCCAGTCGTGTGTGTGTGTGTGTGTGTGTGTGTGTGTGTGTGTGTTTTCGCACCTAAGCTCGCAAACTATTGATTCCGATGAAATGGTGTGCATAGGCTAACAGCAGTCCAAGGCCCTGAATGCTCAAATAGTTTTTCAAATCGGGCAATGACAAGTATTTCATTTGAATTGATTTTTGGTTGTTGTTATTGTCCATTGACATAGATATGGTTAGCGTTACACCTGTTGACCACAAGAGGGCGATAGCCTACTACACAGGTTGTCAGCCTACCTGCTTCCATCTGGCACCAATGTCTAACAGCTGCTGCTGTTTGGAACCAACCAATCGTGTGTTTTTGCTACACATTCAAGCTGTTGTTTGGAAACATAGCCTGTAAAAAAATTGTTTTAATTCAAATGTTTCAATAGTGTGTGTTTTTCAAATTGGCTGATTGTTCTTGTTGCTATTTTGCGTAATTTTTCCTGTCCATATTTGCATGCCGAAGGTATCTTGTTTTCATTCAACTCTTGTACTATTGCGTTTGTGAGGTTGTATTGATTGTGTCGGCTCTAAGTTATAACATTGCATCAGCCAAGCTAATGTTAGCTTCATGTTCCCTAATTTCATTTTTATCAGCCATGATGTGTTCGAGGGACTCGCAGCATTAGATGTTAGCTAATATGACAACATGAGCGATAGAAAGCAAAAGGGTGATGCTGAAAGTCACTGTTTAATAAGTCATGGATCTAGAAGTAGAATTGGATGTGGGTGGCTAACAGGTGCAATGTTATGGTTTATAAAAGGATACATCCTGATGGTTAAATAGCTCAAATGTGCACCGTTTTGCAGCTTGGCCGAGAGGATCAGTGCGCTCCGTAGTCAGACAACAATTCCACAGTTAAATTCTGAGGTCTTGCTCCATTCATGGCAGGAATGAATTGTAGGCTAATAACATTACCTTACAAGGGAGGAACAGAACAGCATGGTGTTTTTGCGAGTCGCGAGTCTGTATGTAAAGCCAGGGAGAGAGAGCTTAATGAGATGCATTCATATTTATCAACTTGATCATATGAGTAACTGCTGGCAAGAGCACGTGCTCCTCTGGTAGGCACAGCCCCCAGCTTGATGCTTGCCCCATATACACATATACCTATATTAATCAAGTGCAAGTATTTCGTTTTTATATTACAAGAGCTGGTGATATCAACATGCTACTTGTTTAATCCAGATAAGAGATAACTACAAATACTGACAGTACACTGCACTTGTTAATGAGTTGTCTATTACTCCCACATAGAAGTGCTGCTTGTACTGTTCTTGACATTGCACTGTTCTCTCATCTATCAACAAGGACATTTTCTTATACTGCACCAGTCATAGGCATTGGTATCATCCCCAAATGATAATATACATGTGCTTATCATTATTGTCCTAATTATTTTTGCTGTTCCTATTTACTCTGAACAATAATGTGTTGCACACTTGTCTTGCAAGCTCTCGTACTGATTATTATAAATAGGCCTGCATTTTTTTTCACGAGTGATGTCACTGTTGCCTGTCAGATTTTATCATTTGTCAGTGTACCATATAGGGGAAATATCTCAAAGGACAATACAATCATAACATTTGAGACAATCTGCATTGTTTTAATTGTGTTCAGCTCCATACAACTGACTACCACCATCTTTTTCAAACACAGTGTTACGTGCTATTCTGTGTCCTGTTGTTTTCGTCCAAAGCTAATCTTTGAGTAGGTGAGTGAATTTTTGTACCTCTAGATCCACGTTTTCTATTTTGTTTCTGTTAGTTAGTAGGTTCATGCTGATGTTGCCACATGAGGTAGATTTTTCATTTTTAGAGCTTGCCTGGTTAAGTAAGCCTGGGGGTGTTGGCGTGACCATCACCACTTTGTTGTTTTTGTGTGGTAATCCTGGGGTGGCTGGGTGCGGTATCACTGGCGTGCCTGGGATAGTTGTCATTTTAAGGGAGGGGGTGTTACATGCTATTATGTGTCCTACTGTTTTCTTGTCTGTTCTGTGTCGCTGTTCTAGGTACAGCTCGAGCCAATTGAGGGCACCTGTGTGGGCTGGGCTATATAAGTGGCTTGCCCTGCTCACATTGTCTCTCCCTAGCACAAGACCGAATGTATTATTTTGTTTGATTTTCCTATTTTTATCCATGTTTTTTTGTAAATACATTTTTTGTGCTCCTAGTCTTTTTGTCATGTCCGTCATTTATGCTATGGTTTTTCGAGCTGGCCGTAACGCACAACTAACACAGCGATTTCCACTATCTGCTTTATATGGACATTGTGTCTGAAGATTTGTCTCCATATAGCCTGTCTACTCTAATTACACGCGCTCCACTGAGTGCACTCCTCTAGTTTACAGATTGGATGAGAGAGGCTGGCTAGGTCTAATATGATCTCATGCCTTAATAACTTTCTAATCATGCTCTGCATTTAATGGGATACAAACGCACAAGTTAATTGTTGATGCAGACATATACAATAATTCATCTATTTTCAAAGGTGATAGGACTGGCTTTCAGCCATCTTAAAGGGGAATGCCACCTATTTTAAGAATTCACATTGTGTGGTTCCTGTGCCCCAGGACAGTTCAATCAGTATTCCTGAACAATCACTGCTCTCTCCTAAAGAGAACCCTCCAATCGGTGATGTAACTGGGATGTAAAATCTGTGGTTGCTCCACAGACCAGTGGTTCCCAAAGTGGTGTGCTGCGCACAATCTGCTAATTTCACATTCTAATTCTACATAATTAATTTTACCACATAGCTCACAAAAACTTGATTTAAATTACATGTCAAAACAAGTTTATAAGCTGATTAAACATATTCATATTTTAAAATGACATCAAATTTAATAGGCTATACTGGTTACTGAATGCATATTTACATTGCAAAGATGCTTTCTCAATTTTTGTCAAGCAATATTGTTTCCCGCTCGTCTCATTTGTTCTGAAATTCCCCCTCATGAATGAAGACTACGACTAGCTTTGGGATCCATTCAGCTCTCTCTCTCTCCACAGCATCAGCTGCTAGTTTGGCCACCAAAGCCAAAGATGAATTTGCAGAATTATCTACAAATGGACCGCACAGTAGTGCATGCTAGTCTTGCATTGCCAGATCTATCACCACACTACGTTTAGCCTAGTTCTGTGGTTTTAGTGCTGTGCCAGTGCATACATGGTGAACTGAGTTTGCTTTTGGCTTCTTCTGGAAACAATGTCCCTCTCTGTCAAACAGCGCTGTTACCTCTCCCAACCTCATGTCAGCAAGCTCTTAAGTATGTAGTGAGAGCGAGATGGCATGGGAGATTGTCCCTGTTGAGAGCGTGTCACACAAGCCTTCTTCCACAATCTCTCTCTGCTCTCAGAAGCAGGCACAAGTTATTTTTAAATGGACCTATTGTCATAGCCTATGTTTGTGTTTTTAACTCTGCTAAATGATAATACAATCTTGAAATGGTAGGCCTCTATAGTATATCCATGCAAAATCCAAAAGGGCCTATTAGTTGGCTAATATTTTATCTGTTGTTTTTTAGGCTCATTCTTCTTATTTGCTCATAAGGACCAGGGGTTTATCACGTATTTCAATGGAATTGAATTCTGAAAATGTTGTGACTCATTTTATCAGTTTTAAATGCACTACAGAGTTATGGTGTGCTGTTAATATTCAGCTCTGAAATGTTGCAAAACATGCATTTTTGTCATGTTCTTTTTTCATTGCAGAGTTGGGGAACCACTGCCATAGACAATGGACAGGGCTCTGACTTTATGAGGTCATGATATGTTTGTGTGAGCTCTTACACTCAAATTAGATTTATGTTCTAGCACTGCTAGAAGGTCTGAACCATAATTAAAACCTAATTTGGGTGTAAGAGCTTACAAACATTGTATGACCTCATAAAATCAGAGCCCAATTCATTGTTTAAGGAGCAGCCCCAGGTTTTACATCCCAGTTTGGAGAGTTGAGAGAGAATTTGAAAATGTGGATATCCATTCAAAATAAAATATTCACCTCATTATCGTGGATTTGCTGACAAAGATCAAAAGACCACATGAACAAACTGCATGAGTCAGGTTAGTTAAGTTCTCCTCATAATGGAACAATATACATGAGGTGATAAGGGGAAAACAGAGGTGGTTGTTTTTGATACAGGTTCTCTATCACTTGGCGCCTCCGCAAGCTGAATTGTACCTGAACCTATAGCAACAGGTTAATAGGCTTGCTTGTCACATAATGCCCCTCAAGCAATTATATAAAACTCTATAAACCATTATCTTGGTGCTAATTGTATTGTGCCCCTCGCACATGTTTGCATTCGATGGAGCATAAGCTGACCTTTCTCCTCGTCACCTCATTCCACTGAGTGGCACTCCTATTGTTTACAACAAGCCGAGCCATGCGCCTCCTCATTGGGCTATTAGATGCTTATTTAGTCTGTTGACAGCTCACATGGATTGTCGCCTTTTATGCTAATCTCTTTACAGGGTGTTGTTTGACACTGGGAGCTGTTTATTTTGCCATTATCATTGGCCCTGTTTATTGCCCACATTAGTCTCTGAGCTTTGGCCCCTGTGGGTGAGATGTCAGTTAGTGCAGGAGGGAGGTTCTGATGGAGCTCCTCTCTTTCAGCTTTTCTCTTTGCCACAGAACCTGCCATTAGGGTCTGCAAACACATCTTCGAACACAGTGCTTTTACTGGAAATGGGCACCTCAGCTTCTCATTGTTTACCTCCAGAGCATTTTTGCAGTGTGATTCAAGACCTTTTCCCTACCATTACACCTCTCAAAATTGTATTACTCACTTGCTCAGACAACACATACATTTGCCCATACTCTGCTGACATCTGCAGTGTCATTGGGCATCTTCCCTTGACCTGTTAGGATTTATTATTTATGAAACAATAGATAAATAATAGTATATAGTAAATGCATTTTTTTTCCATTTGACTATCCTGGCCTGAGAGGATGACATTGTGGAAGTGATGGTATGAAGAGCAAATTCAATTTGTCAAGTCCTAAAATTAAAGCTACTATCTGGAACTTTTGGCCATTTAAACTTTTGGTATTCACATTATGTCCTTGAGGAGTTTGAATTGCAATGGAAAATAAGCTTGTTGGAACTTTCTTTACCCATCATAGGCTAATGGCCTTTAGTGTTAGTTCAGACAGGACACGGTAGTCAGCCATCAGCTGATCCAAGATGCGCACTAATCATAATCAAACATGGCTCTGACAGCAAAATGGTCCATTTAACCTGTGCTGCATCTCAGTCATCCATGCACACTCTGCTTGCTGCTCACGGCTTTATAGCTGCTGCCTGGCATTGTTAAAATTCCTTCCACCACCCCAGCTTCCTGATGTGGGGCAGGGTCCATTTAATTGAAAGGTTACTGATACTGTCAGCAGTCAGCAGTAAATAGATAATAATAATAACAATAATAATAATAATAATAACAACAACATAATGTACTTGCAGCCAAACTCAGTGGTGACATAAACAGAAACAAGGTGTAATGAAAAAGGAAGCTTCTATATAGTATTCAAATAAAGGTTTAAACTGGAGCAGTGAAAGGTAGCGTAATGTGATTTTGGATTACCTATCAACACTATGTAAGTACATTAGCTAGCTCATTAGTGCTCACATTTTGTAGTGTACTTGGAGTGGTACAGTACAAACTATGATCATAATGGTAACTTGGCTTGATGTTGATCTTGGCTCACTACAGTTGCTGAGTTGTTTCCCACAACAGAGCAATGTAGGCTATCTAGGAATTATTTATTTATCACTATTTACCCTTAGCCAAATTGTTGACAGCTTTTAATATTTTTTCTGTATTATGAGCTAGGCTGTGGCAAAAGTTTGGGTACAATGTGGCCTACAACATCACTACCTGGTATGGGAACAGCACCATGCAGGACCGAAAGGCCCTGCAGAAAGTGATACAGTCAGCAGAACGTATCACAGGAGGTGCACTCCCACACCTCCAGGACATCTATACCAGGCGGTGCAGGACCAAGGCCAGGAGAATCTTGGAGGATCCCAGCCACCCATATAATGGCCTCTTCTCTCTGCTGCAGTCAGCGAGAAGGTATCGCATCCATAAGGCCAACTCGGAGAGGCTCAGGGGGAGCTTCTACCCTCCGGCCATCCGGATCCTGAATGAGAACATTGCCTAGGCCTGCTTATTGTTCCCAACAGGGAACAATACTTGTTGCATTTGACAGCTCATGCCATCCTTGTATATATTTTATTTATATTTATTTATATATTTTGTATCTCTACTTTATTCTAATTATTTGTGTTCTAATTATTAAGCACACTTATGAGCCAGCAAAACATATATGATGGAGTATGTGACAAATAAACTTGAACTTGAACTCGAACTTGACTTAACCTGACTGTATTGTGAAAGTATGTTGAACATTTAAACAAGATTACTGTTTGATGCAATAAAATAAACAGGTGCATGCCAAACCTGTTATGCTTATGTAGGCTGCATTAAGATGCTTGACCAATGTCAGAATAATCAAACCAAAGGATAAATTATTTGAAACATAGGTCAGTGGCTCCAATATCCATGACATCAAACTGTGTGTTGGACAAACTGCTAACAATGGAGCTGCAGTAGCACTTCCAAAAGGCAACTTTCCAAAATCAATTAGTTAGATGTACCAGTGCTGCCGGAGCGACACAGTATCAAACATCAAAAAAAGGGTCAGTAGGCCTACACAATCGATATATAGATGCAGGGCATCGTAGTGGGGGGAAAAGTGGAACTGACTACCCAGGGCCCCAATGTGCCCTCTAAAAGCCTGGAATGAAAAGTTATATTGGTTGAATAAATAGGTTGAGAGATTGAAAATATTGGAGTCTGAGGCCTGAATATTGAGGTCTGAGGCCCCTCCCCCCTCTCAAAGGCGCAAATGGTTTAGTCAGCCCCTGCACTAGGACTAGTCCCCAAATGCGACCAATCATGCTGAGTGCTGATGCTGGGGCTCAAAGTGCTCTTTCACTCAGTCATGTCTTTCCCCAAGAAAGTAAAATCAGGGTACCAAAAAAGAAAATAAAGACAGGAAAGAGAAAGAAAGCAAACTGAGGGGAAACAACTGTTGACTCATTTCTTTCCAAAGAAAGGTGGTAACACTTGCGAACACTGTGAAATAATGGTTTATATCCACACTGTCAACTCTCCTGTTTTTTAACCCTTTCTCCCACTGTGCTCCCTTTTTCTCCTGTTTTTCCCCCAAAACGTTTTTTTTTAATAGAGGCCTTGCATAGAATGTTTGTATAGTTCTCTTTCTTCCAGTATCACTTGCCTGTAACCATTGGTAACCATTTTCAAAATAAAATGCCTAATTTCTGTGCAGTGGTAGAGTAGGTAAAATACTGGAAAAGCATGATATTACTGTTCTACTGTGACTTGTTTAGTAATAAAACACCAAATTATTATGTTTTTGTTAAAATATTTCTCATATATCAACACATAGCAACCACTGTTTTGCTCATGGCAACTGTTGTCTCTTCCATTGCCATGTACAAATGGTACAATGGTTGCTATGTTACAGGCATGCTGGAAGACAGAGTACTATACAAACATTTCGTGCAAGGCCTCTATTGAGTTGTATAGTGACACAAATTAAATCGTGCTTTGTATGGGGGATTTGTGTTGCCAGATCAGATTGAGAGACCGTCGAATCTCCTTCATACACTGATCCTAGTCATGTGTGTTAAAGTATTGTTTTGTTTTTTTTATTATTCATGACATACATGTTTGAGTAATGACATGCAGAATGCCCTAACAATATCCAACTACCTACAGTAGGGGGCAGCATATAACTGTTGCTACCTCCGCCTTGGCGGGAGGTTATGTTTTCACTTCCGTATGTGTGCGCATGTGTGGATCTGTTCGCACTATATCGTGAAAAGTAATGGTCAGATTGCCATGCACATTCATGACTCCATGAGGAAGGGCTCCATTGAGTTTTGGTGACCCCATGACCTTTCCTATAGCGCCACCATCGGGGCAAAATATTCTAATGAGCGCATCCCCTGACCCGTTTGTTGTATAGTCACAAAATTTGTTGTGATCATTCATGACCCCCAGAGGAAGACACTTATTGATTTTGGTGACCCCATGACCTTTCTTCTTGTACCACCGTCAGGCCAAACTTTCCATTTTCAAATGAGCGTGTCTCCTGACCCATTAGTTGTACAGTCACAAACTTTGCTGTGAATATTCATGACCCCTAAAGGAACAAACCTATTGATTTACGTCACCCCGTAACCTTTCCTCTAGCGCC
>OMKL01064246.1:0-16980 GCA_900302295.1 Parasudis fraserbrunneri | reverse complement strand
CCGTATATAGGCCTATTGATTGATTGATTGATTGATTGAGATTCTTTATTAACAAAACAACATACTTCAACATACACCGGTACAGTTTACACAGTACAGAACAGTTCAGTATGAGGTCTGCTAATCGGATAAAAACCCAAATAAGTCTTTTAACTTGTTTAAATTGGGGTCCCAAAAAAACAGATTAACTTGATTACTCATCAGATTATTCGCCAGAATACTCGATTACCCAAATACCGGTAGTCTTTTGTGACGGCCCTAATCATAAACTAGTGTGCTGTAGGTTTGGGTAATTCATTATGACACCCCACCCTTTGTCCCGTCTTGTTCCCATCATCCCCCTGTCCCCCTGTCCCCCTGTCCCGCTGTCCTGCCCTGTCCCTGCTCTGATGTCATGCTGAGGGAACCTGGCTCTTACACAACCCTCCACTCTGTCACAGGGCAGTGAGCAGCGACCCACCGCCCCCCTGGGAGAATGGCATCTCAGCTAGACCACTGGTCTGCCACTGGAACATGCCTGAGCCGTGGTCTCAGTGAAGCACAGTACTGTACTCAAGGTTAGGGCTGGGGCCATATGGAAGATACTGAGAAGAAACAAAGAAATTAAGGAAATTTATATCACAATGATCGTAAGGATTTTTTTTCTTCGATATCGCTATCACAGTATCTGCTCACAAATGGAGAATCACATGTTAAATGTTCCAGTTGATGTTAGTCGCGTTGAACTGCATGCTAATGTAAAGTGTGATATCAAATTGAAACTGCAAATTTCAAATATCATTCCTTCAAATACGATGAAGACGCAATTGCATCGAAACGTTAGTCAGTGCACCAGAAATAAAGGCTTAAACTGTTGATGTGCTCCAGTGAATGTTTCTCTGTCTTTCTGCACTGTTCTTCTGAGAGGTGCTTTAAAGAATCTGATGCACGGTGGAATCTATCTTCTGTGTGGAGTTTACATGCTCTCCCTGTGTTTGCGTGAATTTCCTCTGGGTACTCTGGTTTCCTCCTACACCAATAGACATGCATGCTAGGTTGCCTACATACTCCTGCCATTGCCCTTGACCAAGGTACTGGCATTGCAGTTGGCGTAGTGGTTGACCAATATGGGTTTTTCAATGACCGATGCCGATACTGATATGTAGAGAGCAGGGTAACCGATGGCGGATATAGTGGCAATATAATGATTATTATTATTATTATTTTTTTTTTTTTTTTTTTACATCTGATAAAATATATTTTTTTTATAATAACAAATTAGACACAAAATTGCTGATAAGTTCACTAATGTTCGCTATATTAGCTAGCTAGCTTAGCTGGTTGATGAGTTTGCATTAGCTAACATAAGCCTTAATAAACATGGAGTTAGCTTAAAAATATCCAATGGAGTTTTTGACCACTAGTTGATGAAATTGGCGCCATAGCACACAGTAAGAGAAAAGGAGTCCCTGAAAATTGTGCATCACGTGTTCTTCCAGCACGCTCACGAGGACACACAAGCACACCATGACCACAGAGGTGACGTAGAACACAAAATGAGTGCAGTGGAGACAGGTAATAAACTTGCTCTTGTGCTTCAGATTGATTGGTGTGTACGATCACCCTCGAAATCTAACAAGCTAACTGCTAACTAAAAGGTGGTTTGGATGGGTCCGATGCAGGGGAGTCATTTCCCCACAGGGATTAATAAACTAGAACATAACCTATTTTGTGGGAAATTCAAGTCAATATTTCCTTGTTATTATCATTTTGACAACTAAACTGCACCACGATGTTGTAATTTAGTTGCGATGTGATCCCACTTAAAGACGACAAATAATAATGATTTATTGCCTGTACCGAAGGCTGGGACGCTTCTCCTTTGGGCCTCTCTGACCTTCTTCTCTTCACCTTTTTCCCTCACTTTTTCCTCATGCTCTCATGTAATTTTCCATCACTGCTCGTCCATTCAGTAGTCTTTCCCATACAAAAATTAACTGTGGTAAAAATATAGTATTCCTGTGTATTTTCCCCCGCATGCACCAATTACTATAGAAATACCACAGTGAATCACTATAGAAACATAACATTTCTATGGTAAAAACACGGGAATACTATAGTGATTCACCATACATTTCTAATAACATTTCACTACAGAAATACTATGCCGAATACCGAATTTCCCCACGGGATAATAAAGTATTTCAATTCAATTCAATTCAATTCAATGGCGAATCAGTACATCTTATATATATATATAGTGTACGAAAAAAAACAACAACACATAGGTTTCACTATAGTTAATTTTCGTATGGGTTTCTTTCCTTAGTCCTAACTCACGTCAGTCTTGTGTTTCTGAGTCAGTGACCTTTTAACCCTGGCATTTGGTTTAATTTCCAGGTGGGCCGGCGTGGGGGCGTGGCCATACCCATCAGCCAATTACTTCATTCTTTTAAAATTCCAGGTGTGGAGGCTTCGCTCGGAATTTGCTAACTAAAGACTCTTTGGGGGTGTCCTTAGATCACACTATGTGGTCATGAATTAAGTTTATTTTAAGAGGTACGGTCCTCCTTAAATTAGAGCTTTTGCAATCTGTTTATTTTTTATAAGGTTGAAAATGATTGTTTTATGTATGCACCAGCAGGGCTGTCTGAACATGCACATACCAGTATAGAGAATGAAACATTGGCATCAAGCAAAGTGTGTGTGTGTGTGTGTGTGTGTGTGTGTGTGTGTGTGTGTGTGTGTTTGAGGAGGGAGTATTGCAGAGAGGAGGGAAGTTATGGAGGAAGGAAGTGGAGGGCATTCTTCAATCCATTCTGGATGATGTTTTGAACATTTATTGCTACTTATTTTAGTCTTCAGCTGGTGTTTTTCATGGCCATGAAGACATTAATGCCTTTCAATTATGATCTCTATGCCTTGTCGCAACTGCCTAGACTACTGCAAATAGGCTGTGGGCAGGCTGTGGTCTCCAAATCTGGTTTGATTAATTAGACCAGAAAGAAACCATGGTTTCATGGATTCCGTACAGGAAACAGAAAAATAGCATGAAAGGTGAGCAGGTTTGGCTCGGTTTCCCACTACTCAAGTGCACATAATTTAATTTTATAAGGTGTGGAAGGCTTTGAAAACAGAGGATCAATCTGCTTCCAGTTGTGGAGGGGAAAAGGATACTACATTTGGAATACATTAAGATTTGTGTGCGCTTTGCGTGTTTGGGGCAATAATTCTGAGACATTTGGCTTTGTGGGCTCTGAGTCATACCAGCAGGGCAAACATTTTAAGGCTAATTATGAGTTTCTGTCTTAAGCAACTGTCTGAAGTGGATAACTGCATCCTCTGACAAATTAAAACAGTCCAGAGCAATTCACTTCTATGTTCCCTTTTCATATTGTTCTGTACATCCTTTGATCCATCCGCTGGTTTCACAGTATAAATAACTTGATAGAGCAAGAAGAGAGGAGTGTCGTCCTCATGCCTGAGGATTCCTGTATGTTTATGTTGCTGTTGTAAGGAGTCACGACACATGCGAATCAGATGGAAATGTGTCTATTGATGCAGCACTGGCATATCTGCTTAGGTATGAAAATACATGTTAATCCAATTGGTGTTGATCGTGTTAGACTGCATGGTAATGGCTTGTGTCATATCAAACTGAAATTATTATTCAAGGATTCTGGATTCATTCTGGATTCCTGTTAGGATTCAAGGATTCTGGATTCATTCTGAATTCCTGCAAGGATTCAAGGATTCTGGATTCATTCTGGATTCCTGTTAGGTTTCAAGGGTCCAGAAGATAAATTATGAATATCTATATATTGCCCAACCATACAACAGATCTAGACCAACTCTGACACAATAATGACCCTAATTTCTGTCTGCAATGAGCCAGTGACTGTAATAGCGCACTAGCCTTCACATGTTTCACATGCACAATGTGTATTACAATATCTGTACTTGTGTATACAGTGCATACAGCATTACAGTGAGATGACGGAGGATTAGTCTCAAACGATTTTCTGTCTAAGGTAAATGTTGTTCTTGAGCCTGTCAGTTCTTGACTGTCAAGAAGGACTTCCCTTGGCGAAGTTCTGACCGAGGCATTCTGACAAGCCAGCCTGGTTTTTGAGCCACAGTTGTTTTTATCGGGGTGCGACATAACGAAAAACATCCGCAACTGCCAGATGATTTTGATTTCCTCGATCAGACCAATACAGTAACGTTACACCATCTCTGTGCGCTGCTGCTCTGCTGCCCTGTCTCATACTCATGTGTATTTTTTTCCTTCTGACTCTCAGAGTACTACATTTTCTGCTGCTTGATCCAGAGTAGATCAAACGTTTTGTCTTTGGCTCAGCATCTGTAAGCTATTTGCAGTAGCCTCTACTGTGGGCCACCTTTCGGAGGAGTCATCTAAACTGGTGCTGGCACGGAAAGGAAACATTCCATCCCGGTAATGCTCCATATATTCCATCGTGGAAGTTGAAGATGAGGCGAGTTGCAGTATCATAGATTAAAGTTGAGTCACCATGGAAAAAGTAGTCCACGTGTGAGGAGATCCTATATTATTTTGTGAATAAGGTTTGCAGACAATCTCCTCTCTGTTTTTTTTTATTTATAAAGACAAATCTCAAGTCAATTCTCCATCAGTTCTGCATCAGGGGATTCAAGGTCCACATACCTGGGTAGCACAAGTCAGAAAATACCTCCAAAATCAAACTGTTAAATTCGTTTCAAAACCAATTACCTGTATGTAATGCAATTATGTAATCATCTGCACCTCCAGTTCTTTACTTCCTTTTGTTTTTGTACTTCCTTTTTAAAAAGAGAAACAGCAGTCTACTCCCCATAGTATTTATTTTTGTCTTTATTGAGACAGTAGGAAGGCTGAGAGTGTGAGTAGGGGAGATTTAGGAGAGAAGGTTCCGGTGGGATTCACTACTCAGCCAGCAGGGGTACTTGCAGTTCTAGAGGCGAGAGTCTAAATTACTACACCATCTCTATACTCTCTCCATCTGTCTGCCTGCTATAGGCTCCTCATTTATTTGTGTTGTATGGGGATGTTCTAAGTTAACCTGCCTTATCGTTTCCAACCACCAGAGTCACTTCTGAAGCTTCTTCAAGATTTCACTTCTTCCACGACGTTAAACACTTCGAGGGTATGAATGATGTCACTGATGCTGATACTTGTGTGGGACATCAGGCTGATACATGGGCTCAAATAGGGTATCAGTACTGGAGACTTCCCCCAGCTGTGAAACACTGAAGTCCAATACCAAGAGCCACATGTACTCGTGTGCAACTTTAATCACGGTGTGTAGACCCACTGGTTAGCACGTCGTTTCCATCAGATGTGGTGAGTTTTAGCAGTTCATTTTCAGATACACTGGAAACCAATGGAAGGGATGAATCAACACAAAATGGCTACCAAATATATCTATAAGGGACAAACATTGAACAACTGTCTTGATATATGAACTCATATCAAGATAAGAATGACATGGAACCCACATGTAAATACATCAGTTATCCTAATATGGATAAGGCCGGTGTAATACTTTTCTTTTTCTCATTGTCAACACAGCCTACAAAAAGATCAATACCTACAATGCATTTCTCCTACTTACAAGTATGGTCCATCCAGCCAACATCAGATTATGGCTCATATCCAGAAGTCATAGAACTCCATTGTTGTCCAAAAACTGTTCAAACAAATCACAGAGCCGTACTGTTTGCTTTGGTCAGTATATTTCATCCTTGCAATGAACACAGGCATTGTACTTTCTCCTGGACCTACTTTATGAAGTGACAGCCATTGCTTTGGAAGTAGCTCTGGTTCAGGCAGACTTCTACAGTATGTTGAGAATAAGAAAAAAAATTAAGTTACACCGGCCTTATCCTTTAAGGCCGATAACTCTCCTTAGACTGAGAGATGTCATTGAAACTAGCAGAGAGTGCTATAGCCCCCCCCCTTAACCTGACACAGGACATGCTGTGGAGAGTGCTGTGAGTGACTCATGCTGTGGAGAGTGCTATGAACCTCCTCACTATTGACACACAAAGAGGCCTCTCAGTCTAAAGGATCTTTGTTAGTCTGCTCTAATGAGGACAGAGAAAGCCTCATAGGCAGCAGCATGTTTTTGGAGTCTGTGTGTGCATGTGTGTGTCTATGTGTGCCAACAAGCACTGACTGTCTGATTGCCTCTGAGCCAGTATTCATAGTATTCTCATTACGCGTCTTGCCAACCAATATGGCGCATTGCCACAGCTCATGCCACGGTTTTCATTTAATGATAATCACCTGCTAGTTGATTACAATCACCTGTTGTTTGCCGACCAAGATGTCTGCGATGGAAAACTATGGATATTATTCAGTAGGTTACAGGAGTGATGGGCACCCCTCTTCACTACCCTTAAGATCTGGCCCCCAAATCAATCTTATATTTTACATTTTACTGTAGGTATTTAGCAGACACTCTTCTCCAGAGCAATAACAACAAGTGGAACAGTTGAATGAGGTCACATTCTTGTACCACCAACTATAACAAGTAGCCAAAATGAGGAGGACTGAGGGCAAATCAGCAGTGCTCAGTAAAGTGCCTATGAATAAGAAGCTCAAAATAAAAACTAGGCAACAATAAATATGGACAAGGAAGAAGCAAGCAAAGATTTTATTTTGTCTCACCTGTGTTTGCAGAAATATGCACCTTCATGATTACCAATTTTAACTGCAATATTAGGACCTTTATGAAACTCCAGTAGACATGAATTTGGTGTCGTCGGACAGATACATCTGTTGTCTATCATTTGAATGTACATTTCTGTCAGGTAAATACAGTGATCAGTGGAGGTCATGGAAGTGACCTCCTTCCTCTTATAACCTGCCTGTTTTCATCTATTCCCCATATGTTCTTCGTGGCTTTACCATGACCTTTAGGAATTTCACACACAGACAAAGAATTCCAAATGTGGGGTGCTTTCATGCCCACCACACTAAAAAGCAGGTGTAAGAGAAGCCCACATAGTCACGGCCTGAGGTGTCTCACATTGAAGCCTATGTTTCAACCTATTTTCCCATTTTCCCATTTTCACTGTTTCAAGATGGAACTCACAAATCACATATTATTAGACACGTGATGAATTCCTGAACGTTATCCAAGCTCTTTTGAGGGATAGGATAATTATAAGAAAGAGCACATGCATTTCAAGCATTTTCTTGCCATTCAATACCTTCCTGCAGTAAGTATGCACAATGCAATGTCAAACTGAAATGCTACCATTGAGTGAGTACAGTAGTAATATGCTAACCGTTTTATTTTTCAATAAATGTGCAGTACTTGTATCCAATCCTTCCTGTCATGAATGATAATCTAATACAGAAGATGTTGTGAAACTCATGAAGCAGCAATTATACTATGCATCTCAACATCAAATATCAGTAGATAGCCTCTATGATTTATACAGGTTTTATATGCACGTTGCGTTCACAGTTCTCTAGATGGAAAATAAGCTTTTTGGAACTTGTAAAAACAGTTGGTCTATTTTTACTCTAGTGTGTTTACAAACATGAAATGAGTGAAAACATGTCTCCATTCCTATGAATTATTCTGGTGGTAGGGAAACTCCATTCCTATTAATTATTCTGGTGGTGGGGAAACCCTACAATCACTTATTGGGCTGATTAAGTTAATATTGTTGATATATTGGATCCAGAAGTCCTTTTTAGACCAGGCTCTGTCGTCTATGTCGTTTGTGTGTTGTGGAGAGACCATACTTCAGCTTCAGTTTGGCTGTTTCTGCCCAGGTTGCGAAGATGTGGCGCTGGGCTGTCTCTGTGGCTGTCCTGCTGGCTTCAGTGCACCGGGCTGAAGCTCAGGGTATAAACACCTGTCTCATTAAACATTCTACTGATTATCTCTTCATTCATGCAGACATCAGTTCTCACCCTCCAGCTGTTTGTGTGTGTATGTGTGTGTCTATGTGCACACATCTCTTATTGCAGGGAGGTGTAATAACGTGCGAGCAGCAGACATTGTGTTCCTGGTCGACGGGTCTTCCAGTATCGGCAGAGCTAACTTCCTGCAGGTGAAGGGCTTCATGGCTGGCATCGTCAAGCCTTTTGCCAGTTCCGTCAGCCAGTCGGGGATACGGTTTGGAGCCGTCCAGTACAGCGACACCTCCAGGTGACTTACAGAGTCAGCGTTTATCTCACTGCTCTCCTGCGTGTACAATAATGGAGCATCTTAATCCAGGGAATTAGGTTATGGATTGTGTGTAGGGCTGTTATTGTTGAAGCTTTGATCATAACCTAACCTCATAATCAACATTCATATACATGTTGCCTTGTGATGGGTACCACTGATCCATTTCAAGTCATTTATAAAGAACATTATCATCATAAAATAATGTAAAGCAGAAAGCATTTGCAAGGGACTTCATGTAGATACTTGTGTGTGTGAGCAAAATAGTTAGACTAATGACTAGACTCTAGTCTAAAGATGCCCGTAAGATAATCTGTTTGGTAGCATTTTAGTGACGATCATGAGATCAAACGACAGTATATATGGTGACAAAAAAAGATGGCGTCGCAACCATTCAAAGCTTCGTTCGTATATGTCCTTTGAATGGTGAGAAATGTCATTCAGCACAGCTCTAAGTATGAGTGTTGTTCCCGACAGGGTGGAGTTCACATTTACCACCTACCTGAACGGCACAGAGCTGGTCAGCGCCGTGGAAAACCTCAGCTACAAGGGAGGAAACACCCGTACTGGTGCTGGCCTCAAGTTTGTCTCTGACAACTTCTTCAACCCCACGTCCACCCGGGATGTACCAAAGGTCTGTGAAGATACCACACTGCTGATACCGATTCCGAGTCCTAAACAGTTCCGTTTCTGTCGATACCGAGAATTGATCCATTGCTTTTACTGAACAGTATAGACTTAGACCACCAGTTTGGGGTTACTGGACAAAAATTATTGAGATATAATCCATTTTTCACCATTAGAGAGATCTTTAATTAGAGAGACATATATCTATCCATGATTCTATGTGTGTGTTTTGACACAAAAATGGAAGTTGCTTTACATTGGTTTCTGACACATTAAAGACCAAGATGTTTCTTGGTATCTGAGTTTAGCATTGGAGACTGATATCCAGTATCAGTATCAGTGTCAGTGCATCCCAAGTGGACAGAGAGTTTCTTTGATCATACAGTGGGGCTGGGCGTTATGGATGAAATTAATATCACGATAATCACGAGGATTTATTCCCCATATCGAAATGCATCACGATATCTGTTTATGTATTCCGAATTACATGATAAATAATCCATTATCAAACAGATAGTTCTGGTCCTTGATTATGATTGGCTGAGCTGTGTTTGAAGCCGTTGTAAAATACACAATAAACACACACCTGTGACTGATCACTGTTCTAAATGAATGAGCTGACTACATAGACACCATAATATCCTGCCATGTATCAGAAAGCCCATGTTATGCTAGCAGGCATTACGGTCGCTAGCTTTGCATAAGGTTTGCAAACAGTGAATTTGATCTAACAGGACGTTTAACACAAAGCTTAGGTAGCTATCCAGCCGGGAAAAAAAGAAAGAAATCACTGTAAACCATGGCCTCTTGTGGCTTATTGCTTAAGTATATGTTCATTGCATTGAACTACATGGTAAGGTGTGATATCAAACCAAAACTTCTTATAAAATAATATTCCTATTCATATCTCATTTTGAGAGAAATCTTCAGTGATATTTGCTGATCATTAATTAAAACAACAGAATTGTGTACCACAATATCATGATATCATAATTTCATCATGATGTGATCCATTGCAAGATGATAAATTATGATATTGAATTATTGCCTAGCTCTAACCATACATTGACAAGAACATACAGTACATAGCACTTAATCTGTTACTTTTTCTTTGTCTGTTCCCTGCCCCTTGTCTCCCAGATTGCTAGATAGAATACAAAATCAGTCATAATTAAAACAGAAATGACTAATTATAATTGCAAATATTGCTTATGAACAGGTAATTTACTGTACTGTACTATAAAGTGCTACCACTTTATCGGTTAGCTTTATCTGTTGTTCCTTGTCTGTGCCCTGTCCCCTTGTCTTTCAGATTGCTATTCTGATCACAGACGGGAAGTCACAAGACAGTGTACAGGAGCCAGCACAGAAGCTGCGTAGCCAAGGAGTACAGGTCTTTGCTGTTGGTAGGTGTCTCATATGGCTGTCCTGTCCACTAATATTCACATGACTTTATTGATGAATTGATAAGTTGATTTAATCGGCAAACCTGTTAAATGTTCCACATGCCATCATGCAGAAGGACCCTTTTAAATCTAGTGTTTACAAGAGATGTTCTCATCATTTGTCAGGAAATAATTGATTCAGTCTGGGGAAAACACATTTTGGCCAAGTAGGACCAAACTCACTGATTCACTGACTAATTGACTAAAAGCGGGCAGCATTAGTGTCTCATCCAGGGCATGAATCTAACGTTTTAATTAACCAGCCACAGCAGCCTATTAATGTCTTAGCAGGAAAGCCAAACTTTACAGCCACAGCCAAAATGTATCAACATTTGGCTGGTGGCTAGTAGTGTTTGTTTCAAACCCTGGTCTAATCTACAGAGAATTTTTCTGTGCATTTTATTATTTTTTATCAAGCTTACTTGTGAGCCATTGTGATTATTGTTTATTTGTTTATTTTAATAACAAGTTGTCTCTGTCTTTCAGGTATAAAGAGTGCAGATCAGAATGAATTGGCTCAGATAGCCTCCCAGCCCACCAGTGCTTTCACCTCTTTTGTCGGGGACTTCAAACTGCTGAACACACTGCTTCCACTAGTGACTCCCCGAGTGTGTTCCAGCTCAGGAGGAGTGTATGCTAGTGATGGTAACCTTTACAACTTCCTACAACTGTAGCCTACATGACATGACAGCACACACAGTCTCCATCGGACAGGAAACCATATCACTCTATCCATGTCTCATCGTGTGTCCCACCATCGTCTCCTCTCTTCTCCTCTCCTCTCCTGCCAGAGGCCTTTTCTGGGCCGTCCAACCTCCAGTTCACAGCCCAGACGTCTGATTCGCTGAGGTTCCGCTGGAGTGCTGCCGGGGGGCCTGTGAGTGGCTATGTGGTGCAGTACACGCCCCTCTCTGGGCTGGGCCAGCCTATCACAGCAGAACTGCGTCAGGTGGGTAAAGATGGTTTGTTAATGGGCGTTGTGTTGGTTCTTGACTGGTGTGACCTAGATTCGAATGGCTAATTGCAGTTTTGGGAGCGAGTGCCGAGATGCTTCTTTCCTGACAGAAAGACAGCGCTTTAGGCTGAGTATGAACATGTTTAATGGGTGGGTCTTCTTCACTTCATATAGGTGCACTATAGTATAATGTTGGTAGAAAAAAAGATTCCCATCTGTTTACCCTGGCATTCATGTTGGAGGGAGAAGAATGCCAAGGATCAGTCATCTATTCCAGTTAACTCAGCCAAAACCTGTTGCTATGTTGACCTGTTTTAATATGGTAGTGGCTGTTTTCTTTTGACGACCACTGTGTCTGGTACAGGAGACAGTGACAGCCAATCAGAGGAGCTTCACCGCCAGGGAGCTGAGGTCAGGGACAGATTACCTGGTGACCATCATCGCTCAGTACCCAAACAGCGTTGGAGAATCTGTTTCTGCCAAACAGCGAACCAGTGAGTCCACAGACACTATGAGAGGCACAGAGTGGAGACAGTTCATCGTGACGTTAAGGAGGTGGCCACACTGAACTGTCACAGAATGGACAGAAAGTGGATAGAGAGTATTAATGTCAGTTTGCTTGTTTTTGAAGTAGAACCTAACGTAATCGTGCATATGCCGAAACAACATCATTGCTAATGCAACATAGCTATCTCTATAGCAAATAATCACACTTGGCTATGGCTCTGCTTCCCTGAACTAGAGGAACTCATCATCAGTGAGATTGGCTAAACAGATGGTGATGTATCCATCAGTTACAAAAAGTTCAAACTGTTTAAACCTTCAGGCTGTCAAAATGGATTCAAATCTGGTGGAGATGGACACATCATTAAAGTGGTAATCCGCAAGATCCTCATTTTTGTTTGTTTTAGGCGACATCTGTTCGTGATAAGCGATCATTGCTGTTGCGTTTTTGCACTCTATTGACTTGCTTTCCATCTTGAAAATTCATGCTAACTACTGAGTTAGTGTTCTATTTATTCCAAATAAGCTGTTGCTGCTGGTGACATGAATAGAATCACTTCCTGTGTGGCAGATGATTTTTCCCAGAAATGTCCTACCAGACACCAGTGTTAAGCACAGCCGAGAACAGTAAATGTAAAAACATTCATGAACTGGGTATAGGTAGAATCACTATTATATCAAATGTTTGACATTATTACTTTAACCCTGTCCAACAAACGGACACTCCTCATTGAAAAATAATTATAAATAGATGTAGATGGAAAAAGTGTAGACCTTTTATAGAACAAACTACTATAGAACCAACATAGCACCATTAACTCTATTCCACCATTGTGTGGTCTCTTTCTCTCTCTTTCCTGACTACATCAACCCGCCCCCCCTTCCTCACCATCCTTTCTCCCAGGATCCCTGCCAGGCGTGTCCAGCCTGCGTCTGGTCCAGGCAGGCTTCTTTTCTCTGGCTGTGACCTGGGACCGGCCCTCCTCCAGCTTGCAGGGCTACAGACTCACCTATGGACCACGAGGTCAGTCTCTGTCTGTCTGTCTGTCTGCCTGCATCTCTCTTTCTCTCTCTCTCTCTCTCTCTCTCTCTCTCTCTCTCTCTCTCTCTCAATTAAATTAAATCCAACTGAACTCAGCGACACAAATCAAAGTGCTGTGCAGTATAGAGACAGAGAACAAATAGGTCCTGCCCACACCAGAGGGGAAAACGTTCCATCACTCTCCATTGACTTTGTATTGTGTCACAGTGCCTCCTTGTCATTTTGGTCAGCTAGCAAAAGACAGAAAAATACCTCAAATCTGCTGTGTGGTGAGATGCACTACCAACAGGGTAAAGAACCCAGAACTAAGTTTACATAAGCTTCTGAACCAAAAAACTGAGGCTTTAAGAAGAGAAAATTGGATATTGGCAATAAGATGTGAGGCCTCAGCAGCAAGAATGGGAAAACTGTGGGACCCTGACACTCAATAGCCTATGCCAATGTGTGCAGCAAGTCATGATACAGACTTAGTTAACTAGCTTGCTAACACATACCTAACATTAGCTTGCTAACAGCTAACTTGCCCCATCGTCATTTTAGTTCTAAACGATTTTTACCATAAATGCTACTTTTGTTCCCTCCTGTGGTTGTTTGTCAATATACCTTGCTCTGTGGTAGACACAGGGTGCTAAAATAATCCTTTCACATACCAAATTTTCATGTTTGTAACTAGCAACAGGCATTTTGTTAGCTTTCCCCCCCTTGGTTGCATATTATGGCGACGATTGTTTCCCCTCCGGTGGGCGCGGTTTTCAGAGTATAACTCCTTTGCACTCTGTCTCTATTGGCATGGTAAGACTTGTCTGACATTGTCAAAGCAAACATAAAACAGATACAAATAGCTGATGAATTAGTCAACTGGGGAAAACACCATGTAGTGGAACAGTTACTCAGTGAGCGTTAGACCTGTTTTGATCAACCTAATCAAAATGAGATGTGCATGGCTGACTTTTCTCTCCACTGGCTGTCTCTCAGGCTGTGGCAGGTAAATTAGATTAGTACATTTAGATTTTTCTCCCAGAGTATATTGCTGCGTGGATTTGTCTGCAATGGTTTCAAAATGTCTTTGTCAATACCTTTAGGGAAGAATGATGCTCTGCCTTCTTTATATTTTTCACGGAGTGCAATAGGAACTCTCTTAACCCCCACAACATCTGTCATGTACAATAAAGTTTCACACAGTTGAGCAGCATTCCTTTAGCAGTCTCTCCTCCATCGACAGTCATGCCAACTGCTGATGTTAACTGTCAGTATAGAAATACTTATCTCATCACAAAAAGAGTGTGATGAGAAGAATGGAGGAAGCCACGGGGAAGGGGGTATAGTAATGGATAATGGTTGACTAGTTGGTAACATGCCTTGAACTTAACACAAGTCATGGTTGAGTGACAAAAACGAGCCCCTACCACAGTTTATAATACCCTCAAGCACAGGCTGTCAGTGAGGCTAGATTTATTACCCAATAATTACCTCAAATATCAAATACATATTTTCATCGCCGGTCTTCATATGAGGTAGACTGAAAGCCTTTATTTGTTTCTAGATGTGTTATCGTTAATGGCGCTGCCTTTCTACAAGCAGTATCAGAGACAGGGTGTGGCACAGATCGTAATGGTATAAAAGGTGTCTGGGTGAGCTTGCCGTGATTGATGACAGAAATGTGCCCCCTGAGGAATGATATAAACAGTCTCTGTACCTCCGTGGGAGAGCCTAGCAGCCACATCCCCATGTTGTAGATACTCAGATCAGGACGTGGCAGGAGCACCAGTCTCTCACGGAGCACCTCTGTAGACCAGTTAAGTCTAGTTCATGTTGTGTGAGTCTGTTTGAAATAGGTCAGTGGGTATTCTATAATGAGTGCGGTGTGATGTTTGTACCTGTTTCTGTGTCTGCAAGCTCTAGGAATTGCATGCCTTTGACACTGGTAAAATCAAACAAACAAGTCACATGCTTTGCCTTCTTCAGAAAGCTCAGGGGCCATCAAGCGTAGTGCCCATCGCTCAAGGCTTAGCATCCCTCCCGGCTGGCAGATGGTCATGTTTGTGAGAGGAGGAGACGGGGTGGGTGCTCTGGAGGAGTTTAGTGAAGTATGTGCTGGTATGCATCCAGCATACAAAAAACACAGACAAAATTCTCATCTCTGATGCCTCTGACTTTTGGGTGTCTGCTCCTAATAGGGGCCAAGCGTTGAAGGGGTGCAGCGTAGGCACCTATTGTAATGATGTGTTTTCTTTATTATTGTTCCCTTGTGGGTGTGGTGGGTGTCTATGGCAGTCCATATAACCAGTTGGTTGCTTTTTATTAAACTTGACATTGATAGATGTCCTCGGTCCAGATAGAAAATTTGGTGACCCCATGCCTGTGCCTTAAGTGTCACCGAACATGCTGAAACAATTTCCTGACCCATCTGTACAGTCAATAAATTTGTACTCAAAGATGTGGCTCCTCACTCCTCAAAGAAACGGACTCACTCAACTCAGCAACCTTTTGATTCATACAGGGTGCAGACTCTTAGACATGCAGCATAAAAAAAGGAAAAATCTGCACTCACAATATATATTTAAATGCTTATTTAATGCACAGCAGCAGACTAAGAAATGAAGACCTTGACCCAGACCTTGACCTTCGTCAGCGTTTGCATTAAATAAGCAATTAAACATATTTTGTAGTGCAGAGTGCAGATTTTTCCGTGTTTTTTTTAAACTCACACAGACCAAGTTTGCCTAAGGACTTATGAAGGGCGTCGTTTTGGATTTTAAATTTTTCACAAAACTTGGTGTGTGGCAACTAGGGACCACCATCTTTTAAAATTGTACACTGAAAGTTGGTAGTTTGTGATTATCTTGGTCTACCTACCTTGCGCTGAGTTTGCGTCTAACCTGTGTGTTTTGGTTGTCTGGAAGAGCAGGTCAGCCTGCGGCCCAGCTGTTAGAGCAGTCTCTGCCAGCTGACTCCACCTCCATCACCCTGGAGAGACTACAGGCTGACACGGAGTACGTCATCAACCTCTACCCCCTGTTCCCCAGGAACTCTCCGGCTCCTTCCACTCTCACTGCCCGCACGCGTGAGTACACCATCCTCCTCTGTCCTACTGTGTCCTAATCACCTCGATATTATGGTCAAAGCTGTTTGGGAGTGGTTAAGTCTACTGGCAGTGGGTTTCAAGCTAATACATATTTTTTACAATTCCGGCTGATTGTAGGACAAAATGTATCCTGCGTTTAGACTGCTAAACTACTAACCTACAGTGTTTTCTTCAACACGTCTGTTTTTCATTGGACTTGGAAGGGTTTTGGCTTCATTTTAAGCTTTGAAATTTGGGGACCCATTTTAATCCTCTCAAGACCTGCATGTGGGTCCCCACCCACACTGGTCAGCTGTATACAGTACTCACTCCATGGCCAGTTAGGTTATCAATCATATTATTATATATGTGTGTGTGTGTGTGTGTGTGTGTGTGTACAAATACAAATATATATTATGAGTGTTGGACTTGTTACTTGAAAAGAGGAATTTATATTACATATTACTCATTATTCATAAAAAATTACTCCCTAAGCAAGCAGGCTATTCACACATTTTGCTTCACCATTCTCATACAGGGAACTACTGTACATACAGCTTACTGTACATTCACCAGAAGAGAAAATACACACTTGCACACGTTCATTTCACACATATGCACTTTCACATGAGCTAATTCATACCAGTACATCAGCGCTCCGAGTAGCCAAATGCTCACGTGCGTCTGTTACGACCCGCCAGGCCCCAGACACTGACCTACAGTATACGCCCCCAAGGTGTTTTCAATCAGTGCATCTAAAGCGGTACATGAAATCCACTCCCTGTCATTCATCCCAGCCTTGTTTTTCACAAGATTCACACTTTTCTCATACTGTACATACCTACTTGAGTGTGTGCGTCAACTGAAATTGGTATTTTTGACTATATCTTTGATTGGTAACTGTAATATTATTACGAATTCAAATAGGTATTTCAAATTAGAATAGTACAGAGTTACACCCATTAGCTAATTAAAAAAGTATACCGTATTGCTGTAATACAATGCTGCCTAAATATGCATATTCTCAGTTATAGTTGAAATACACGGTAAACCAGAGTTGACTTCAGCTGTAATATGTAAAGATTGAAGCCGTCATATAGGAGTGATTGAACCTGGATGGTTGATTTGCCACAGTGCCTCCTTGTGGTGAGAATGGCATC
>OMKL01064242.1:0-14870 GCA_900302295.1 Parasudis fraserbrunneri | reverse complement strand
GTGGTGGTGGTGGTGGTGGTAGTGGTGGTGATAACCCAGAGTGAGCAAGACACAGTAGTCAAGAGGCAGAAAGGACTGTGTGCATGCAGCCTAATACAAGAAACATTAAGTCTGCATAGACAAAAAAAGCATCTGGACATACTCTTGTATATTTGCTAATTCTGAACTCATTCTTGCAGTCAGCTTCAAAGTGTTTTCTATCATAAGATTCAGGGGAATCTCCCCTTTCTTTCTGGTGCAGTTCAATATTTGTCTCAAACAAACAAAACATTTTTCTATGTAGAAAGGTATATATAGGGGGTTTGAACCTCCATGAGAACTTTGGAGCAAATGCACCTTTTGTTGTTTTGTTGTTGTTGTTGTTGGGAAATCTATTTGCGGAGGGGCCTGTCTGATATTGTGGTGGATCACCACAAATAAATCTCTGTATGTGAAACCCTGCCGTCACCATGGAGACTACCCGGCACCTCCCTCTGTTACATTACATCATGTTTCATTGTGATTTCAGTGGCTTGATACCATTACATAATGGGCAATTGTAAAGTTGGATTTATTTGTGTTTTTGACCTGGACTGGTTTACTGCACTGTGTGGTGGTGTGGAAACAATTGGCTAAGCTGAAGAGGTTCAGTGTGATTTCTGTTGAAACACTGCCATCTGGTGGACTTAGTTACAGTGGAGGAGTGTAGCAGTTGTACCATTTTGAATAGATTAACTTTTATTATTGTGAAGGAAAAAGTATTGCTATGGACAACTTAGGCTACATTTTAGGAGAGATTGTCAACAATATTACACATCTATCGTATCGATCACACCTTTTATACAATATTGATATTGTATGTAAAACAACAACAACAACAACAACAACAATCTATTAGGCGAAATTGCTCTACGTGTTTGACTGTAACTAATGGAAAACAGTGCTTAATTTCCTAAACTAACGTTTATAATTCAGAAACTGTTGATTAGGAAAAGCCATCTTCAGTCTTTTTAATCCTGTATAGCTTCCTACAGTAGTAATCGTTGTAACATTAGTTCACTTGGCTTTTTCGTTAGCTCTAAGCACTTTATCCAAAGCTTCTACCGTATGGGCATATATGTCCCTCTTTCCAACAGTGCTCCCACTCAGTGTGCAGTAGTGAGCACTATTGAAACTATGAAAGTTAGCTTTCACCAAGGTACTCACTCACTCTCTGGATTGTTGTCCTTTCTCACTGTAAACCCAGACAAGACTATCATTGTGTTATCAAGGATGCTGCTATATAGTCACTTGTCTTCCTTTTCGCAACCCCATCCTATAACTCTGTTGCCACTAAGCAGAAAATACTGCATGTTCTTAAAATATAATTTTTTACTGTATGAACAAAAAAGTGTAAAGGCCTCACAGTCAATATGGTGATCTGTTTACCATATTGGTATCAGGAACTTTGGTAAAATAATTGGTAAAAGAATTAATCTGAACTCATAATCAAAATCCTATTGGTGCCCACCATTTCAATGTAGTCATTCTGTTTGCTAAAATCAGTGGAAACCGTTTTACATATTTTGAAGTTGTAGTAGGTTTGTTTACAAAGGTCGAATACCTCCACACTTTGGGCTACGATGGGTTAAGAGAGTCACAGAAAGATCGGTTTTCATCTTCAGCCTACAAGCACTACTCTTCAAGAAAATCTATATCTACAAATCTGTAATCTGTATGGTCCAAATAGACTCTGGATTGGGGCTTTAACTGTTGACCCATCTCTAATGGAGGTTCGCTAGCAGGAGTACATTGGCCCATGTGATAAGTGCCAGGTCCTAACCTTGTTGGTAGCAGCTTAGCATCAGCCTGGACCTCTATGAAAGAATCCCCTGTCTTCCTCAGACCTCTGGACGTTTTGACACAGATGCACATGGGCGCAGTTAGTGCATTTTCCCTGAAAGCACATTCACATGTTTGTAGGGGCTAACGCACGGCTGTATGCACACACATACATGCACGCACATACACATGCACGCACGCGCACACACACACACACACACACACACACACGTTAACACACATGCACACACACTCACACTCACTCTCTCTCTCTCTCCATAAAGAAGGTTTTGAGACACGCAATGAAGAAATCAATATTCAACAGCCACTGTCTTCGTATATCTGTACCGAAACCTCTGGCAATGTGAGATTTATAATGTAAAAGTACTTTATGTGTTTACTTCATTACTAAAAGGTTGAAAAGCTGAGTTCGGTTGTAGAATAAAAGCAGTCGCTCCTCCAGTCATATAGAGTATCAGCTTTATCGACTGAAATAGATTCGCCAGAGAACATTCAGTACTGTACTACTTATGTGGTGAACAGATCATTACCGTTGAGATAAGATAACCATGCCTTGGTGATGGCCACATGGTGTGGCTTTTAACTCATGAGCTAAAATGTAAACACAGAGAGAGGCTTTCGGCATTAAGCCATCAACTTAACTGAAACGAGTCCCAAATGCGCCCATATACAAATACTGCAAAGTAAATTTATATTTACAAATGCTTGTCTCGCTGAATTGAATTGGAGCATACACCATGATTTTTCTCACAATGGAGCAATTATTCTGTCTCTCTGTCCCTGTGTCAGTGGCATCACAAATAGAATATAGATTAGATTAGACAGAATTAGATTAATTAAAGAAGTTGATTTATGTTGCAGAATGAGTTTTCAGTCAACTCTGACATGATTGCTGTATTCCCATCCGCTGAGATGGCAGAAAATGTCATAATGCACGTTCATCTTGAATAGTAACGAACATCATAGTAGCTGTTATTACATCATCTGTGATTAATTTAGGATTATTGTTCATTCACTTAATCCAGTGAAGAATTCGATGATTGCCAAAGCTTTTCATCTTTCCACCCACCCGGCTTTACCGGACACTGGCCTGACGTGAACTGTCCTCTGGTGTAATGCGAGGCAAGATGTACTCTGTTCCTGTCTTGCCGTGAAGATTACTGAATGAAGTTGTGACTGTCAGGAGCACTGGGTGGTTTTTTTCAGATAAGAATGTAGGTTACATTGTCAAGCCAGCTTGATGGACAGACTTTCTGTCTGGATGAATCCTAAAGGAGCTTACACTGTAATATCCTGATGGAAAAAGGGGTTTGCTTTAAGCTTGCCGTACACCACTGATCACAACGCGGATACTATGAGGGTCGGTGGTAAATCAGATCATGACGCTTCTCCAGAACATGCGTTCTTCTTTTTTGCCCCCTCCCTGCCGGATACGAGTATCATGATGCCAGCTGATTATATTTTCGAAACGCTGCATGATTTTGTTGTTGTTGTTGTTGTTGTTGTTGTCGATGTGATATTTTGCTTATGATAAGGGAGGGGATGCAGGGCATTGAGTAAGTGGATGTAAGGAAAGGACCACTCACTTCGATCTAGAGAACCTCGGGAAGCCTTGAACCGATCAATGTTCGGGGACTGACGCGTTCTTAACGTTGGAAGCTTTGCCGTCTGCCAAAAGTATTTGTATTCGTCAGTATTAAAAAAAAGAAATGATTCCTACTAAGATGTTAGTGTACAGGGGGCCAGATGGAGGCACACGCTCCGAGACTTTTATGAATACAAGGAGGCGCAAGAAATCGACGGGGGATCTGTTTCAGAAGGGCTACCGGGTCAGGACGGGCCATGGACAGGGCAACGACAAGGAGGACCAAGACAACATGTGCCACAGCTTCGGTTCATGTTTCCACGTAATCTCCTACTGGGGTAAGACCTGCAGGTTGTGGGAATGCTGGGATGTCTTGTAAAGACTTAAGGCTGGCTTGTTCAGAACTCTTGAGGACCCCTGTGTCGGCTGGAGCAAGTTCAGCTTCAGGATTTGTCCTGTGTCGTTTCTTGCCATCTGCTCAAAGCTACGTACCAAAAGGCATGCATGCTAGGCAGGGACTATGGATGAAAATGAGCTCGTTAGCTAACCCCCGGCACATTTGACGTTGATGTGGAAACTGAAAATGTTGATTGATGTGCATTTTCCCTGGGTAAAAAATAAATAAACTTGAAATGACTTGAAATTAAAAATGAGCTCAGAACGAGACACTGTGGTTCGCGGTATATTTTTTGGGGGTTGTATGTTTTACTGGAGCATATTTTATTTGTGTCATTTGGCATTCACACAGAGCTTTTGGAGCAGGATGTTTTTATGGCCATATTTGTAATGGATGTCAGTTGAGTGTTAACTCTTGGCTGTTTAACAAGAGATTATTAGTTCTTCAGTCATACAGTGTACAGTGCTTCCACTGGTGATGGACTGGACTCTATGTTGTCGATACTGGTTTGGATAGTTTGTTCCATCCTCAGGGGTGATGTCCTGTAGTTTATTTATGCTTATGCACTTAGGGATCCTTAGGGATATAATCAACCAACATTTTTGAAATGTTGTATTGTATTTACTTTAGCTTTTCGGAGGTACTCCAGTTGAGCATGGGGGGGGATCCCTTCATCCTATCTGAATGAAACTTTACATATTGAATTTGGATACAAAATAAACAATCTTTTGTATTATGAATTTTATATATTTTGTTATTAACATTTTCAAATGAGCTAATACTTCATATTAAGGGGATTAAGTCATAGTTCTTTTTTCTGTTTCAATGTGATGAATAACTTAATAGTTGGTCATTTACTGTACAGAGAGGTTTTAAAAAAAAATGTGTTTACTATTTATAGGGCAACATTTTTTCACATAAAATACCCCATAAAATGGAAATGACAGAATATATTTTTTAAAAGGTTATGAAAATTACCAGCTATCAAATTTGGTGGCAGTATCTACAAGTTAAGGTGAAAGAACAGTGTATTGTGTAAAGGGAATATGTCATTTTGTCAATTTTCAGTAACTTGGTGTACATGATGCAGCTTGTACAAAAACATGAAAATATAATATTTATAGTTGCTTCTGATGATTGCTTTATATATTTTATGAAACTACAGTGGTTGTGGAGGCAAAATATGATAACATCTCAAAATGTTCCTATCACCACCATTTTCAACTGGGGTGCCTCTCCTTTGGTCAAACATATATACAGTGGTAAATATCCACTGATATGTGTATTACATACTGTAATGGGTTTGAATGTCATTTTCACATGTGCCATTTGCATGCTAAACCATGGCAGCCTGGTGTGATTCCTTCATCTATTTTTAGTCACACTCCGCAAATTATCATTGGTTCACTGATGCGTACATGTTATAGTATACTGGCTTAGTATGTTTTGTGTTTCATGTGC
This sequence comes from Parasudis fraserbrunneri, assembly GCA_900302295.1. Classification (NCBI taxonomy): domain Eukaryota; kingdom Metazoa; phylum Chordata; class Actinopteri; order Aulopiformes; family Chlorophthalmidae; genus Parasudis; species Parasudis fraserbrunneri. Next base: position 9,606 of record OMKL01064242.1, on the reverse strand, counting down.
TGTAAAATGAGCACCATTATTTTATGTATTTATTTATTTTCATTATTAAACTTTTGCTGGACTAGATAATTGCAGCTGTGACAAGGGCAGGGATGCTGGTGTAATGGGTGGTGGTGACTGTCAGTGTGTCTGGTAATGGGTGGTGGTGACTGTCAGTGTGTCTGGTAATGGGTGGTGGTGACTGTCAGTGTGTCTGGTAATGGATGGTGGTGAGTGTCAGTGTGTCTGATAATGGATGGTGGTGACTGTCAGTGTGTCTGATAATGGATGGTTTTAAAGGTGCATGGCAGGTTGCGGTCAGTGTTGGCATAACTATGTCCTTGACTTCTTGGCTGGAGGCTCTAATTTGGCAATTTTTTGTCTAAATACCCACAAACCTCCTGCATTTTGACGTCATTGCTGTTTACTCATCCAACTGGGCCTGTAAGCGTCCACCTGTCTATACTCTAATCCAGGTTTTCATCTCTTCCTCTTTCTGTCCTTTATTCCACAGTAATGAAAAATGTATCAGGTAGATAGATGCTGCTGCTTGACTAAGTGAGTCTCCTGAGATTAAAGCAGAAGTTGCTTATTGAGTCGAGAGAATCTCTGGATGCCACGTTTGTTTTTGTCTTTGCCAAGAGTTTTGAAGTATTTCCTTCAGCGATCTGTGTTGCGTTATTAGTTGCATTTTTTGTGAGTTTTTTTGTTTTGTTTTTGTCTATTTTTATTTTTATTTAAAAAAAATATGAATCCAATGAAGCTGCTAAAGATGGATGAAGGTCTCAACGGTATGATGCTGTTGTTGGTGCACAGACTGCTGTCCTAGAAGATGTCACAATGACTCACCTGGGCTAATTTCTCTATGCTCTTTTTTCTCTCACAGGCTTGAGGTTTTTAAGGGCCTTAAGGTTGATACAGTTCTCAGAAATTTTACAGTTTTTGAATATATTAAAAACAAGGTAAGTACATTATTATTTTATCTTTAATGTTTTGTATTTAGCAGCCTGTTTATGGTATTTATTTGTACTAGTGACATGCAACATTGCATGTGTAGTGATATCTATAGTCTTGTGCATGTCTTGTCATTTCATCACTGCACTGTTGTCATCACTGCAGTCATAATAATTGCATACTATAATAATGGCATTACCATCTGCGTCCTCTCAACATTGGCTGGAATGTTTAGAATCCAGTGCAATGTCTTTAATCCTATATTATGCTTTATATTGACCCATAGGAGTCAATTTTTTATTTTTATTTTTATTTATTTTTTATCAAACGTAATCATAGCATGGGCTTAACCAATTGCCTTAATTTGATCTAAAATAAATGTATAACATTTAATAAAGTAAAAAGTATAATAATATGTATGGGAATAAAGGTATGGGGATGAAAATTAAATTGTCCATTGTGCATTGGGGATATGATGATGTATTAGACATGGCAGCATTCTGTCAGTTTCCCTGATACTTAGAATTATAGCTTTTGGTACAGATGTCAGGAAGAGCTTATAGCCCTACAAAATGTTTTAGAATAATCCCCTCACCCAGTTATTCTCATGAATGTAAGGGCAGAGTACAAAAGCATGAATGGACTCAGGCCATGCTATGACTGACCTTGCCGGTTCTGTATATGTAACGCTACGCTATGCCAGCTTCATACCACAGCCAGGCAAATTAACATAGAGTGAAATTAACTTAAGACCCCCCGGGTGATGGTATGTCATGTAATTTCATTTTACTTACTCAGAAGCATTCTATATTACCTAAACATAAAAGCTGGGCCATTTGTTTGTCAAACACTTACCCCAAAGTTGTTGAAATGGTCCAACATGTCAAAACTTCAGGAGAGAGACTGACTGATTTCTGGAGGCTGACATATTGAATAGAATGTAAAATTCGTTATTTTCAGTTTTGACAAGTTGGACCATTTCAACAACTGCGGGGTGAGCTTTTGACAAATGAGTGGCCCGGATTTTATGTTTAGTAAGTAAAATGAAATGACATGGCATACCGTTACCCAGGAGATCTTAAGTTCATTTCACTCTATGTTCATTTGCGCGGCTGTGATATGAAGTATGAAGCTAGCATAGCGTAGCGTTACATATACAGCTGGGAACCAGCAATGATTGACCATTTCCATATGTTTGTTTGCTTGCTTGTTTGTTTGTTTGTTTGTTTGTTTGTTTGTTATATTATTGCTGTTGTTCTTTTTTGCAAATGCATGTTTGTGAGGAAATGTAGGTTTTGTCTCTTATATTATGACTGAACACAACAGTGCAACAAAAAAGATTTGCATTGTAGCGATGCAAGAAAACCAGAAAATTCTGTAGAAATGTGTAAATCTGTGTGACTGAAAAAGAAAAAATAAGTAGCTAAAGCAGATTTAATGCACCAGCTTTGTATTCCAATGTCCCCCGTCATAATCCCATAAGACAACAGTTCTGTTTCAAGGTACACTATGACTTTTGTCTCTGTTGAATAATATTCTGCTTGAGCAGCTTCAAGCTGTACCCATCTATTATATTTTATCAGAGCTACCTGCTGTAGTTACTTTACCTTACATAAAAGCACAGTTGCTCTCATAGCGCTGTCAAGAATGAAACTGTGAGGAAACCGTGTATTTAACAGTGAATTATAGAAAATGTGCTTGGCAAAATTATTGCGAAAATTATGAGTTGCTTGGAAATCAAGTGACCCTGCCTGGATTGATGTAATTCCATAATGACAATGGAATAATTTAAAGTTGAGTGTTTTTGTCAAATGTTAATCTTTATTGTCTGGCTCTTCTTTTCAATAGCAACTCGATAAAACTGGTGAACCTGTGTTCAATCTTCATAAGCACATGGCTAACGGCAGCAGGATTCATACATTTGGTGAGTGACCGTCAGCCATGTGAGAAAGTAAACCAGGACTTACAAAGTATGGTGGTAAATATCCATTCATTGTTCATAATCAGCATCAGGAGTTTAATCTCTGTTGCCTCATCAAAATATCCTAGAAAATGGGCACTTTCATTATGTAATAGGTTGCATCCATGGATTCAGTTGGTATGAATGTGGTAATTGCAGTAGTTATTGCATTTCATGTGGTCAAATTGTTAATACAGCTACTGAAAACATAAACCTCTCCTTCATTATAGATTGTATGTTGTCTGTATTACATCATCAAAATGTCCTTTCAATATAGAATAGATTGTATCCGTGGATTTGGTTGGTATACTGTATATGTAACTGCAGTAGTCATTAGATTTCATGTGGTCAAATAGTTACAGCTTTCCTGAAAACATAAACCAAGGTGTTACATCACCAAGTATCCTGTAAAAAGGACACTTTTCTTGCTTATATAGAATAGCGTGTACAGGAATGCGTCCATAGATTTGGTTGGTGTATATGTAACTGTGGCATTACATTTAATGTGGTTAAATAGTCATTACATCTTTACTGAAAACACAAAAACCTCTCCTTCACTATAGTTTGTGTGTTGTCCGTGTGTACCGTATGAAGTACCTTGACCTCTGTTCCAGGTGGAAAACTCAGGGGACCCATGGGAAAACTTCCAAAATTCCCAAGCACTTTCCTACTGGGAATGTGTCTACTTACTCATGGTAACCATGTCCACTGTGGGCTATGGAGACGTATATGCAAAAACCACCCTGGGTCGCCTCTTCATGGTCTTCTTCATCCTCGGTGGTTTGGTAAAAATCCCTCTTTTATTTTATATTCCTGCTTGAATCCTCCATTCAACCAGTCATCAAAACCCCCAAGGTTTTTTTCCCCCTTCCAAATGCTGTAAAATAGGGCTGCTCAATTGGTCGACTAATCTGTCGTTAGGGTCTTAGCCGGCTAAGTATTAATTATAATAAGTATATAATAAGTAAGTAAGTATTTTATAGTTGAACATTTGTTTATTGTGTTGTTGTTTTTCACACCATATTAGTTATTTCTTGAAAAATTATTAGCATATCTCTGGCATCAGAATAATATTCAAAAAAATTTGCTTTGGTCTTTAAATCTGCACTATGTAAGACTGGCACCCTGTGGTCATGAGAGGTAACTGCACAGTGTTTAAACATGGAGAATAAGAGAAAACAACAAAAAAGACACTTCTTCAAGCACAGTAAATTTGGCCACTGTTGCACAATTATATAATTCACATTTTCTGCTCTAGAAATGAGACAATAGAAATGAGACAATAGCCTTTTAAGGATTTCGGGGCACCGGTCACGCCCAACTAGAGGAGGTTGCGTGGGCGATTTCACTGTGTTTCACACATCACATTGCTGTTAGGATGCTTTTCTCTTGTTGAGCCCAAATCTGTGATTTATGTTGCAAAAGAAGTGATATTTTTTCATGAAAAAGATACATAGTGCAGTTTTAATATTAAGCACTAGATTTAAGGAGTCCCGTCTATATGATTGCGTTAATTTGCAGAAGGACAACACTGTATAGGAAACACATTTTTTTTTCATCAGATTTATCGATTAAATCAAACAACTAATCGCTTCGTCGACCATACCCCACCCTCATTAGTCAACTAAGAATCAAGGACAGCCCTACTGGAAAACCTTCAACTCGTGTTGAAATAGAATCACATCCAACTGTTGTGTAGTACTTTAACATCTATGTGGCTCGGTTAACCATGGTACCACTGCATGTACTGTACTGTTTGAGCAGCGTAACAAAACTGTAGTGGTTCAACTGGTACCGAAGCTACATGTGGATCTTTCTCCATTCTATTATATGTGTACTTTGCCGTACAATATGTCAGTGTATCGACTGTGATTTGAATTTGTTATTAACTTTTAAAAGTACTGCGGTTTCAGGTGGCCCCACCCTCCTGCTTCCCGAACCACTTTCCAACAAACACAATGAGAGGGAGATGATTTATAGAACAGCCTGATGGGTGTAGAATCACAGCCTCACAGTCTGACACAGTATTTGAAGCGTAGCACGGAAAGCTACACTCAACAAGCAGAAGTTGCACAATTATTATGTGAAACAATTCTATGTAAAAAAAAAACAACAACATCATCATCATTATCATCATCATCAACAACAACAACAATAACAACATCAACAACAATAACAACAAAAACATCATTATAGCAATGCAATGGACATGTTGACCTGAACTGCTTAATTCAGCATTTCACCATGAGGGTAATGTGTATTTTTAGGGACAGTAGCTAAGAGTCATTGAGAGGACACTGGGTGCGTTTACATGCACGTTAATATTCCATGAGTATTCCGTCTATGAGTTGTCGCGTGTGAACACAGACTCCCTTATGAATAGCCAGGATAAGCTCATATCCCGACCGGGAGAAACCCAAATGTGATCATTGGTAGGATGTCAATATTAGCCAGGATACTGAGGCAAATAAACACCTCATCCCGTTTACTGTCGGGTTTTGTGGTGAGCTTGAGTTCCGTTTCCGTTTTCTCATTTTTCGGGATATGAAAATGCATGTTACCCCGTCTAAGACCCTAACCAGGATATTAACTAATATCCAGAATATCGATGTGCATGTAATCCTCCATGACTGGACGTGATCCCAGATTATTATCAAACGGTGGCTTTAGCAATTAGGTAAATCCATCTGGAATAAGTTTATGTAAGAAAATATAATGGAAATCGCTTTGACATTGAGGCACTCACATAGACACGTCAACACTAGAACGACACTGTCATGAATACTTAGAATACGTAGACTGAGGAGACTCATAGTAATGTTTTGCTCTCTGAGTACCATACGTCAACCTTGCTCGCATCCCCACCTAGCATCCCTCAGGGGGAAATCTTGTCATCACCATTTCAGTATTTAGTACACTGTATGCACCAGTGCCAAAAAAAACCTCGATCGCCACTGTCAGTCTTTGAATGATTTGAAAGACAATCAGCAGTGTGGGTCGTTGGCAGACAGTCAACCATTCCACCAAGTTTGAACTAAAGCAGATTAAAAATGCTTAAGTTATCGTGGTTAGGAACAAACACACACACACACACATGTGAGTGATTGCAATACCCCCTTGCTCTTAGCGTACAAATGTATTCAGCAAAAAGTGTTCAGCTCCTAGTATCAGTTGATTCAGTCGAATTGCATTGCCAGGAAACAGCTTGGAGCCAAGTTTATTTCCTGTTGCAGTATAAATAATCCTTTTTGCAATGCAAGGTCTTTAGGAAAGAAAGGTCTAGATGCTGTCGTCGTTTCCTTGACAACAATGCGGAAATTCGGTGCCCACAGGACGGCGCCATGGCAGCACTGGCTCTGTTGTAGTGAATGAAACGTTTAGAATGCGGGTCCCAGTTGGCAATCCAGTGGTTGTTTACTTCCGCATCGCTGATCAAACCCTCTTTGTATAAGAACTCTGTTGCAGTGTTTGCTAATATCTGTGGCTGACAGGAAATCAAATGTAGTCCATTTAAAATGTTCACACTGTCAAGTTTTAACAACTCTGTCATTGCACAACTACTTTGAGTTTGCACACTGACAGCTGTGTTCCATTTGGCTGCACTATTCAAATCAACCCCACATCTGTGTTTGTTGGACGAAACATGGCACATAGGACTTTTTCTTCATTTTATCACTTTTTTTTTTGCACAGATTGACATACCAACTGTCAACTGTGTCATTTTTTCTGCTTTATTTTTTCTTTTTCTTTTCTTTTCTTTTCTTTTCTTTTCTTTTTTTTCTTTTTTTTTTTTAAAAATCTTAATATCCGTAAATGCTGGCATGATAATTTCCTTTCCGTGCATTCCCCCTACTTTTTTTCCCCCTAAGTTGCTGTAATGTAACCTTGATATAATTTCAAGCTACATTCGCACAGCTTTCTTCAATCATAATTGAATAAATTTGAATCATTTGTTTATTTCACACTTCTCTTATTTACTTCTCCTTTTTTCTTTTAAATATACTAATACTATTCCTATAAATAGTATTCCTTTTTTTTTCCTTCTGATTTTACGGATATCTTTATAAGCAAAAATAGAAGACCTGCTCTTCTTTTGCCTGTCTTTTTTTAGTCTTTTCTTCTGTCTCCTATCTTCTCCTTAGGCCATGTTTGCGAGCTACGTCCCTGAAATCATAGAGTTAATAGGAAATCGCAAGAAATATGGTGGTTCCTATAGTGCGGTTAATGGGAGAAAGTAAGTATTCTGGGAGGCTCTACTGCCTCCACCGCAGTAGAATCTCCTCTGCATGCCCTTTTCTTTTTTCTGTTTCATGCATGTAGGCCATGTTTGCTCGCTACGTGCCAGAAATTGCCGCTCTCATCCTTAATCGGAAGAAATACGGAGGGAGTTATAACTCGACCAGAGGCAGAAAGTAAGTCAAACAAATGAACAACCCCAAAAATTATACAATGGTGTGGTTTTTGTGTGACTCTGGTCCTCTCCTAAAGAGGAAACATGCCCTGATCTCGCAGACAAAACAAAAAAAAAGCTAAATGACTAATAGCTAATAAAATGTTACCTGAGATTTAATAATCTCTAAGAATTCAAAGTTAATGAGTTATAAGTCACACTGTGAATGAAGACTTGGGCCATGCTGATTGTAAAACGCTTACTGTACGCCATTGCTTTGTATATGTGTGCAAGCTACTGTATCATTGCTGCTTGACATCAATAATTGTTTGCTTTATAGAAATTTAGAGGTATCATTTGCTATGCTTAAATGTTTTGTTGTGTATAATGTTAAGCTGCTTACATGTTTGTTCGTGCCTGTGTATTTTGTTTGTAAATCATACATCATACATATTTACGTCTTTCACAACCATTTTCTTTCACCATCCCCACCCTCACTCGTCAAAACTCAGCTTGCTAGAATAGTGAGTCTCAAATTCATATAAAGATTCATATTAATGCAATATTACCCCTCACACACATAAACATACATGTAGTACTAATATTCCCTCTGCAAGTCTCATAGCCCCCAATTATCTATGTGCATTTATCCATGTTTGATGTGCTCTGAAATGTCCCTTATTTGGGCTTTAATTAGCCTATGCTTGTTAAAAAGAAAGAGAAACAAAACAGAAAATTCTACACACTGAGGATTTTTGTTAAAGCCAACTACAGTATGATCTGCTTTGGAAGTAGTCAATCAACCTTAATTTTTCCTGTACCGGTGTGTGTAATTCAAAATACAACACTAACTAAAGAGCAACAAACTACCTTAATAAACTGATTATAAACTAGACTGTGATTCAGTGTTGATAAGACTCCACACCTCACACATCTGCTGCACTCTTGCATGCCATTGCTTGCTGCTTGCTGATTTTGTATCGCTTTTTTGTGTTTTTTTGCTACCTTTTGTTTTTCCTACAATATGCTTGTCGTTTTTCAAAGCCTTGCTACTGCATTCTTGGCCTTTATCTTCAGTCCGACCTACACCCTATGGGCTAAATACAGTCTTGAGATAAGCATATAACTTGAAACGTCAACTAAATCTCACATTGATGTCAATGTATGATTTACACAGACATTCAAGCAATTGTTTCTCAAGATATAGAGTGATTCTGCCCTCTAGTATGGATGCCTCAACCCTCTAAACAAACTTCAGCATCTCTTGGCTTTGCTTTTAATAGTTTTTGTAGTTGTTTACTTTGTTGTGAGTGATTCAGAATTGGTTCAGGATAGTCTCTTGAGCCAAATCTTTGTCTTTCTTTTTTTCTTCTTCTTCTTCTTCTTCTTCCTCATTTTTCATTTCTTTTTTTTTTTTTTTTGCTGAAAGCTCACGAGCATGATTGCAGTGGACCTGCCATAGGTTCAGATTATACTGCATGTCTTCTCTCTTGTCTCCTGTTTGTTGTTGTCTTATGTCTTTAATATTTTCTTTAATCTATAGATAAAATGTATGTAAATGAAAAATGTCTATGTCACTGACCTCTATGTTAGGCAATGTCTTTGTTTTTGGTGGTTATACAGTAGGGGGCTGAAGGAAAGTGTCATTGGGCACATCTGGTGTGCGAGAACATTATCATACTGTTGTGGATTGTTTCCAGAGGCTTTACAGTAGCAAATATTGCAAGAAATATTCTTCTAGACTCAAAAACCTGAGCCCTCATTTCTTATACGATCAAATTGCAAAGACAATTTTTTAAATTTTATTCAAACATTTTTTTTGCATCTTAGTTTAGAATGGCAGTGATACAGATTTTAGCTGGACATAACACCAACTTTGGCTCCCTACCGAGTTTCTATACTTAATATGACTTAATTTATATTGGGTTAAGCTGCTTTCAGATACATTTTTGTTTTATGGTGTCAAGGTGAGCCAGTTAGCCTGTACTAATTGGATAGTTTTAGTAAAAGTTTATATAATTGTTTGCTTGTTTTATTCATGAATCGTGACCACTTAACTTGATATTTATTGTTCTTGACAAGTAGACAACTTGATATTTATTGTTCTTGACAAGTAGACAACTTGATATTTATTGTTCTTGACAAGTAGACAACTTGATATTTATTGTTCTTGACAAGTAGACAACGTGATATTTATTGTTCTTGACAAGTAGACGTGCAAGGTTATTGATATGACATTTTTGTTGATTCCTTTTTTCTTTTTTTTTACCTTTTCTTTTTCCTTTTTTCCTCATTCCTTCTAACTCAAATGTCTTCATTTTCC
>OMKL01064241.1:0-10972 GCA_900302295.1 Parasudis fraserbrunneri | reverse complement strand
GGCTGCCTTACTAAAGGCTTTGGCATTCTGCTAATCTGAGTGGGTGTACAGCTGAAGGCAGTGGACATTCATTAGCCAGTGTACTGGTGTTTGTATCATTGTAGGTGCATCTTTTTAGCTGCCTGGGGCCTATTATCTCATTGATACTCAAAACCACCAAAGATCTGCTGAGTATGTACACGCACTTTCCCGGCAACACCCTGCTGTACACACTCAAAAGTTACACATGTTCACACCTGGGAACTGCCCGCTACAACCCCAGTTTTCTACTGTTGGCCACTGAGCCGCTCCATGGGAGCAGTCGGGGGTTCAATGCCTTGCTCACGGACACTTCAGCTGTGGTTGTTGAGGGAAAGGAGATTTGTTACTCATTTCATCTCCTCCCACTGAGATTTCAACCTGCGACCTTGCGGTCACAAGCCCACGTCGCTAACCTTTAGGCCACCTCTGTTGTTTGTTATGTCATATATCATATAGGCCAAGCACAAGTTACACGTCCTCTACCCCTCTCTCCTATTCATCTATTTCAGGTCCAAGGGATACAACCTGTTCTGACTTACGATGTTTAGATTGAAATCATAAAAAAAAGGTTGGGTTTGTTATTACATTTGATCACAATTGTAATGTTTTTGACAGCTTGTTTTTGGCTTTTCACAAGCAGTTAGCCTTCATTCACTGAGGTGGAAAGACGTAACTTGGATTGCACTTTTTGTTAACTGATCTCATGACAGGACCTGTCAAATGTTGTTGGTGAGTTTCTGTGTCCTTTAGTGGTTCTTTGATGAGTAAGTTGTTATGCTGCCAAAAACGGAAACCAAAAAAGGAAGTGAGATTATTCCAGATAGAGAGAGAAGGCCAGCCTTTCCCGCTCTGCCTCTGACACCTCACAGTTTAACTGACACCTCATACATATGCTCCCTACTCTCTTGGTGGAAAATCTTTTTCATGATGAGCTCTTCATATTAAGTCCAGATTATCACTTTTTTTTTTTGGAGTTAGCACTCTTCTCAAGTAGGCTTATTATTGTTATTATTAGTATTATCATTGTTATTACTATTATTATTAATAATAACAACAATAATAATAATAATAATAATAATAATAATAATAACAATAATAATAATAATAACAATAATAATAATAATAATGACATCTAATTAAAAAAAATCATGACAAGTACTGTGACGGTAGTGGAAGGCCAGTGGAAAAGTGACATGAAATGTGACAACAAAGCATGAGCAAGGATTCAGAACTAATGCAAGTGTGAGTTATGTGCATTAAAAAGCTGAACCAATAAGAGCACTCGTAAGATTCTCAATTATTTGAATTTAATAGGAGATTGTATTGTGGGTTTATGGGTCTAGTTTGCTATTACTAGTTAATCCACTTCCTCATTGCAAACCTCTACATCACCTTGGGCCTGTCCCAATAAGAAAAAATGATAACAGCTATAGCAAATAGAATGGGCTGAGGGCCCACATCTCCACCCAAATAATCATGCAATGTGCCACCAGAAGAAATAGATCCTCATTTGATGTAACACAAACTATTTTGATTGGCAACCACTTCAGGGTTTCATAACTTCCCCACTAGATTATTATTGTTATGTTCCTCTGTGTGAATGGCCTACAGTGGGCTAGAAGGTGTAGACTTTGAACAAGTGTTTTTAACAACCAGAACCTTGACTTATTTTTTTCTACAGTCCTACAACACTGTGAGAGGTTCAAGCTAAAAGTGTTTGACCACTGAGTGTGAAAGTACAGAAGCAATGTTTTATTATTATTATTCTTTTTATTTATTTTATTCATATATGCTTTCTACTAGTTGTTTTGTTTATAGAGTTAACCTTGGGTTAAACCAAAGAGCACCATAGTCCATAGATCAACATAGATAGACCCATTATTTCAAGGGAAGCTAGGTGGAGGGAAGAGGCAGAGTAAGCCAGCCCTGCTGGAGGGATCAGAGGGAGGGGGGAATGTGGGGAAGTGGAGATGCATTTCCCATAAGTCATTGTCAGCCAATCGCAGCTCCTCCCCTGGCTGGCCGAGCGCCAGGATCAAGCGACGCCACTGAGCCACCGAGGTACACAGCAAGATTACAGGGAAGGCTTGAGTAGAGCAGAGCAGAGGAAAGCAGACACAGATAGTCTCTAGTCATTACCGAGAACATAATTTGAATTCGCAAGGACAGGCTAGACCGACTAGAATACGTTGTTTAACTGTAGATGTCAGGTTCTTTAGAACGGACACCCGAGAGAGAGACAGAAGTTCAGACCGGCCTGTATGGGTATGTCTAGACATTTCACCCCCCCCCTCAATGTCTTTTTTGTGCGTGTTCTGGTCTGTTTCAGTGGGTTTGTCTCTGCTTCCTCCCCACTTGAAGTCAGTTGGGGTGTGGTGTTGTGCTGTGTTTTTGGAGCACCGGTGCATGTGCAGAGTCCACAGTAGGAAGTGATTGTTGAACTAGAGTGTTTGTGTGTCTGTTCTAACTATGAATTGGTATTGGAATGCAGAGCATGGTGTGGACACAAGGAAGTAAAAGTCAGTTCCAAAACCACATTTTTCAACATTTTCTATGATAAAAGTTTTTGTGTATTTTCTCAGTAGGAATCATATTTTTAGAGTATTATTTCCTTATTTGTCTACAAGAAAAGGTTGCAGGAGTTATTATAGGCCTAGTTTCTCTGCAGGCACACACTTCCTATGATTCACCAACTTGTCCCTCGTAGGGCCTCCATGAGGAATGTCTCTGTGCAGGACAGGAACAAAAGCTGAATGAGAGAGACAACCTGAGGTCAAGTGTGAAGACACACTGATGCAACACGTTGCAATTACAGCCCCAGAGCTCTATGTTACAATACAGTCTCTCTATCTACCAAACCCCTGCCTCGAAGCTACATTTGATGCATTGCATCACTGTTCAGATCAAAGGACTTTGAGTATGTTGCTGATATCACAGACGTACACTACATGTTTTCATGTTTCTTAACTCCCAAGCCATCGGGACTTAAGCTAATAATGGTGAACCTTTGTTGGTAATGTAGGCTGACATAGCCTTGTGTGCTTCTTAATAATATGGCTGTGGTCTACTTCCTGTGACAGAAGCGGTGTTCTTGTACTTCGTACTGTTAACTACACAGTTGCAACTGTCAAAACAAGGCCAGGGTTGAGTTTCCTGCCTCACGTCCCCACCGCAAAGTCTTCAGTAAATGTGTGATGATCGAGTTTCAGTGTGTCAAACATGACTCCTGATGCTAACGTTGCGAGTCTGACATGTTTCCATATGAAGCCATAAAAAAATCGTAATGATTTGTGTTTCACCGCAATACAAAGCCTGCCATTGTTCCATTCTTAGCAGGTGCGAAGTTCAGTTGACAAGAGCAGGGATCCCAGTTAAACTTGATACACTATACTACCATACTCAATAACCTTTAGAGTCCCAGCAGAAACCACAAGTTCTGGTCTGCCCCCCTGCTCCTAATGGACAGGTGTGTGCAATCGCTCACATCTGCAGGTAGATAGACAAACAGATGGGCCTCCGTCTGAAGTGCAAGTAGGTTGGTGGGTAGGTAGTTAGGTAGGTAGATAGGTAGGTAGATGGATAGATAGATAGATAGATAGATAGATAGATAGATAGATAGATAGATAGTTGGTTGATTGATCAATATCCCTATTATAAAGTGACTCTGATATGTAATGCATACAGTATATTGGCTAAACACATTATGTTTACAGTCACCTGCAAGGCAATAATGTATTTGTTCACAGTTCTTATGGTGTTGTATGTTTTCCAACTCCATTAGGTGAAATGGCGGTGAGGCAGAGGATCTTCAACTCGACTGCACCGTTCTCCGGGTCGTCTCAAGCTGAGCTGAAGGGGTCGTACCCAAGCTGCCCAACCCCAGATGAGGGGACAGAGGAGGAGGTCTGGAAAGAAAGCAAAATTGACTTCATTTGTTTCAACCCTATTCTGAATAGACTTCTGACACAAGGCACAGCAGAACAAGTGGGTGAAGGACCACTGAAGAACTCTACCTTCATCGCTCAGGCTGAATGTGAGTATGGCTTATTTGACTTTTAGAACATGGCATTGATGCTTAAACAATGCAGATATGTTAGGCTAACACCTGTGCTCTCTGCAGGTGAGACCCAGGACTCCCAGGAGTTCAGTCCCTCTTGTTCTGAACGTTCCTACGTTCCTCTCCCCAACTGCTTCAGCAGCAGGTATGACATCACTTCTCCCCCCATTACAAGTTTTCCCTCTGCCCTTTACCCCCACATACAGTGTCTATCTTGACTGAATTTATTTGTATCTTAGTTTGGATGCATATTGTAACCAGCCAGGTGATGTTTTTTTCTCCTACAGTCTGTCCTCAGAGCCCAATAACGTGGCCTGCCCGACGACAGCCTCCGTCCAGGAACCCAGCAGCCCCCTGACCCAGCGACCCCCCAGGAAGAAGCCACGGAAAAGACAGAGGCGCAAGGAGAAGAAGAAAGAGGAGAGGAGGGAGAGACAAAGGCAGAGACATCGAGTGCCTTCTGGTGTCCCTGAGCAGGAGAGCGGCAGCTCTCCAGTCCAGATCCAGGTGAGACAGATGACTTAAATCCAATACAACGTGACGCTGCAGTTGGGAGAAAACGTCATATCTCTAATTTAGTTGATTTTCACATTTTTGGCTTGAATTGAACATTTTCATGGTTCTCCATCTTGTGAGCCAGTATCATGACCCTAAGAGCCATGAAACCCATTTAAAACCCAGCGTGTAACTTCAAAAATACATGGGTGTCAATCTGACAAGAAGGTTGCTCTCTAAATTCCTGAATATTTGACCCTTTTGGAGGTCTGAGGTTTTCGCCAGATGAGCAGCAGCTAATGTACTGTATCCCTTGTGGTGAAAAATACTCACTAGATTGAAAAACAAATCTCTTACTAAAAACCATTCAAAAGTGAGTCGGGCGTATAAATTACGTTCTTGTATTCTGATGATGAGACTTGTGGTTAGAAACCAGGCAAGGCATGTTTTACCTGTGAATCATCTTCAGGAGTAAATTGCCACATTCTCATGTAGCCAGAGCCTCTTTTAACTGTAGACATCCTTGTATAAACATTCACACTCCGGTGTTGTGGAAGTGAATCATGGGTCTCAGACAAAGGTACTTCTAATGGTGTTGAGATTTAACCTCTGGGTGAATGGTCAGTGTCAGCAGCAACATTGCCCGACGCTGTTAATCACCTGCAGGGATGTAGTGGAGGGTAAATCCACTTAAACTCAGTTTAGCCACCTTTATAAGCTGATACAAATAGTTTATGATCAATATACATTGTATAGATTTAGTAAGTAGTGTCAAACTGATGCAAGGTACATGGAAATAGGAAGTAAATCAAAATACTATTATTCTGGAAAAGAATCTATCTATCTATCCTATCTATATATCTTTCTACCTATAGTTTATTTATTTATTTCTTTTTAAAATTTGTGATTACTGGTGTTACAGTGGCCATCGACTGGAGTTCATAGTTTCCCCCCTTTTATATCACCTGCTCTGATCACAATGCTGTTGGATTGTCCCTCTCATAGGAGGATGTGTCCGAGTCTTACAGAGGAAGAGGCATCAACAGCAGTTCCTGCAGTAGCAGTATTGAAAGCTCAGAAGTGCAGGACACGGGGCCACCCCTATACACTCAGCCGATTGGCAGAGGGGGCCCTAGCTCTGCCACTTTGAGCTGGTGTGCCCCACTCCGTGGCCGCCTCTCCAGTCTCTCCTCCTATGGGCAGGACAGCGGCTCTGACTCCTCGCTCAGCAGTGTGGGAGACTGCACGCTGGCACTAGCTGGGCTCCGGGGCAGCGTGAGCCAGGGGGACCCGTGCTACGCGGGTCCCTTTTTCAAAGACGTGGAGAGGGATGCGAGAGAAGAAGAGGAAGAAGAGGAGCTCTCAGTGTCCAGTGTCCAGTGTCCAGTGACAAACGAGGGCCTCATTTTCGACAATGAGGTAGGATCTGTTTCACCTTGCTGTGTCTTCTGTCTTAATGAACTGATGTTGTTTTTTTGTTTTCTTTTCAAGGGCATTTCTGCTTTATTAGAGAGTAGGCTACAGTTAAGTGTGATAAGAGACATGGGGGGGTGGGGGGACAGGGTTAACATGCAACAAAGGTTGTGGCCTAGATTTGAACCTACGATGTTGCAATTACCTGACACACACTCTAGCTTGTTAAGGCACCAGGACACCCCATGTGGTGTCTTTTTAAGCTACTTAATTTTGCTCTGTCTTTTCCCATTAGGGACAGGAGAACATTCAACCAGTGGATTCTGAATACAGAGAGGGGAAGGAGTACGTCCTCATTGATTTTGTCAAGCAAGGCTCATATGGTGAAGTCTACAGTGCCCAAGATGTCAACACAGGCTTCAGATTCGCTGCCAAAAAGGTACTGCACATCTCATATACTTCTCTGTGTCTTTCCTTTATCTAATTTAAAAGTGTGTTCTGTCTGATTGTTGACTTTTCTTTTAACTTGTGCCGCTCCACAGATGCTCCTAAAGAATTTCAATAGTGAGGAGGTGGGTGCGTGGAGTGCCCTCAGATCTCCCCGCGTGGTGGAACTCTTTGGAGTGGTCAGAGAAGGACCTTATGTCACCCTACTCATGGACCTCAAATATCGTAAGTACGCCTTAAGCGCAATTCACACAGCCAGCTGCCGCCCGCTGTCCCCAGCGGTGGGGGGGTGTTTCAAATGACGAGACATGTCCGGGTAGCAACTAGCTTGTTTAAGCAGTATTCTGAAAAACAAACCACATTTATCAATTCATTTTAAACTTAAAGGGATAGTTCTGATTTTTTTTACATTCAGTGGTATGAAATTGCCAGTAGTGTAATCGATGTACAGCCATTAACTTAATTACGGAGACCCATGGTCTGGCGAGGATAAAAACAACATTTGGTTGAAGTTATCGCACCATAATATTCCTGTATAATTGGTGCAGCCTCATTTTAGTCACTCAAAGGGCAATGTAATTTCTGCAGCGTCATCATTGTAATAATGTCTGACGGAAAGAGAGAATCATGGCACATGTGACTCCTTGCCACTGAATTAGAATTGTAGTTTGTGCTTCTCACTTGCCCATGTGTACACCAACACAGCCCTAAAAATAACCCTCTGCCTCGTACCATGGGCTGAGGTATCCTCTTACTGATGTTAGGGGCAGGGTGCCACTGTCACAATGTACTGTGTGCATGCAGAATGTTGTTCCCTTGCTGAGAGTAGAATCAATCACCCTTGTTTGACACCTAAATATGGTTCTCAAAAAACCTTTTTGACAAATTCACACAAGAATCAAGCCTAATTTAGCAAACAATGTACAGATTTGTGCAGAAGGCATTTTTAGTATGCACAATGATTTTAGCTGTTAATTAGATCGTTCTGAACCTTGTCTTGCATGTTTCATTTATTTAATAGGTTTCATTTATTAAATACCATTCCATTGTCTTACAACATCTTACACATAGGGGAGTAACAATGGCCCATTTGTTCACGATTTGTATTCTGTTTGTTTATATGACACAACGTGACATGTCGGGTTGCACTGTTCTCTCGAATGGAGCAGTCATTTTTGTCTAGTGTCCCCCAAACTTAATGGTCTAAGTCTACACTGTTCAGCAAAAGAAATGGATAGAATCGGCAAGCTACTCGGTGTAAAGTTTAGTATTCAGAGTCTTTCTTGGTGTGGGGTGGTGTGAGCGCCTCCCAAGCTACACATATATGTGCTCTATCTCAACCCTGGAATCTTCCCTGCTCCTGTAGGTATGAACCTGAATAAGCGAGAGCTGAACGAACACGTGGAATTTGAGTCACAGACGTACTATGCAGCATTTGCAGCGGAGCTGGAGGCCTGTGCACAGCCCATGTGGGGTCTCTTGACACACTGCAAAGTCAAAGTAAGTCCAGTCTCTGCTCTGCAACCACTGAACACTTCAGGGTTGACCTCAAAGATTTATTGCCATTTTCAACATATTCTCTAGGGCTGCCCCCTCTTAGCCGAGTAGTTGATTCTGGTTTGGTCTAGGTCGGCCGAGGCTTTTGTTTGATTTGTCATTTTTTATGCTTTTTTTCCATGCTGTTGAAAGAGTTGTATTTCCTGAAAAATTATTAGCGTGCCTCTGATAAGCACTAGATTTAAAGAGGTCCCTCTGCATGATTGCATGTACAATTTCACAGATTTGTCAATTAAATAAACAAATCAATTAGTTGACAAATTCCTATGATTATTAGTCATCTAAGAATTTCTTTAGTCAATGATATCCCTTTATATTCTCAGATGTAGTTTAGTGCCATGGCTGTACACCACAAATGACTAAATGTTAATTATTTTCTGTGTGCAAGGAGACACAGGAGTACACCAAAACTGTGGTACGATACTGCCTGGAGACCCTGCAGATCTGGTTTGATGCCATTGGCTTCGTGGATGAGGTAAAATTACACTTAACAGTCTAGACACACACACGCGCACAGACACACACACACACACACACACACACACATACACACAAATGACTGTTTTTACAACCAAGCATTCTCCTCTCCCGTGTCTCATGGCTCCTGTTTCTCACACAGCCTGCTCCAAACCAAGTGACGTTTCACCTACCACTCCACCGTTACTATGCCATGTTTCTCAGCAAGGTACAGTATGCCAGCTCGCAGTAAGGTTTCCTGCTACTGGTAGGAATGTGAGCCTACCATATTATTATTTTGACAAGATACAAAAGATTTTATTAGGATGATTATATATTCCATGTTTTTATTTTTTGTTCATGTATCAGTGGCTCTCTTTTATTTGCGGATGTGGCACACTTTGGCAAAACACAAACCTCCAAGTCACATGAAGTTACTGATTGCTCAAGGCACTTAATGGTTACTTGGAAATGCCCCATAAAGTATGATCAGCAAGAAGCCTAGTAACAACAATGAGTAACAGGCCTAACTGTATTTACTTGCTAAAGTGACCATAGGCTTCTTAAATTGGAATCTGTTGTTCTGGTTGATAATCCCTGTGGTTGTGATGGCTTGCAGGCTGTGAAATGCCAGGGCCTGGACCTGGACAGCCTCCTCCCTGACCAAGAGATGCTGATGAAGATCATGGTCCATCCACTCCAGATTCAGGTACTGCACATTGCACCAAAGGCCAATGCAAACATTTATTAGGGAAAGGATTTTTATTTATTTTTCTTTTTAGACACATAACTCCTTCTCTCATTTCCAATGGAGATTCCTGTATTTACCTGCCCCCCAACAGCACATCTTCAGTTCTTGAGTGATATACTGTATGTTCACGTCAATGTTAAAACATTGATGTTACGTGATGATAACTTTCTTGGTCTGCTTGTAGGCGAGCCTCTCGGAGATCCACAGTAACATGTGGGTGAGGAACGGTCTGCAGATCAAAGGACAGGCCATGACATACGTGCAGTCTCACTTCTGCAACTCCATGATCGACCCAGACATCTACCTGCTCCAGGTGAAGACGCGTCATCTCATCGTGACTGCTTTTCAAATATGTTTGTGTTTCCTCTGTTATTGTTTTGTAGTCGTGGTGGGGGGGGGTCATTTTGTTTGTTCCATGGCCATCTCTATTCCCCATCGTTTTAGTTCTAGTGCAGGTTGTAGTGCTAACATTGTTCATATTTGGATTCTTGATTATGATTAAACTACTACCTCTTAGCACCAGACCTATGATTGTTTATGCTTTTTGAGGGAAATTGAGCTGGATTATAATGTTGTGTTAATTAATTTCCTATTTTATCTAGCTGTGGTGGTCATGTTCTTGCTCTGGTACTCCCACCACAGCTGAATGAATGCAGAGGAAACACATTTGACTGCATGATTTCAAGTTAATAAAAAAATGTTACAAAGACTCCGCATTGTGACTGCTGACTGCTGTCTGTCTAAAACTGTTGAAGTTTTCGGACAGCGCTGGCAATTCAAGCTACGATACATTTTTATTACAGTATTCCTTTAATTTCTCTTCACAGGTTTGCGCATCAAGGCTCGATCCAGACTACTTTATCTCATCTGTGTTTGAGAGGTAAGCCCCCACAAATGTAAGCATTTGCTCTTGTTATCATTTTTACCAGTAAATTGATTGATAACATATTATGGGATGCCACGGCTTTGACTGGTCTATCACACAGAGGTTGAACAAGCAAAGAAGTAAACTTAGAATATTTTTTATTTTATAATGAAAGGTTTCTTCTTCACTTGTCCACCAGGTAAAGCTGAATTTCTCCTCAGTTCAGTACAGTGAACAATTCAAGCACCTTGGTGGAATCACAAGCTTGTGACACACTTTGTTTCCTCCCGTCACACACAGGTTCAAAGTGGTGGACCTGCTCACCATGGCGTCCCAGCATCAGAATGCTGTCCTGGACTCTGAGCAGGAGAGGCCCATGCTGGAAGGAGCGCTGACCTTCCTGGTCATACTGTCCAGTCTTCGCATTCACTTGGGTAGGTTCTACAACATTCACATGGGTAGGTTCTATGACAGTCTTATGGGTAGGTTCCACAACATTCACTTGAGTAGGTTCTATGACATTCACTTGAGTAGGTTCTACGACATTCACTTGGGTAGGTTCTACAACATTCACTTTGGTAGGTTCTGCAACATTCACTTGGGTAGGTTCTATGACTGTCACATGGGTATGTTCTATGACATTCACTTGGGTAGGTTCTACGACATTCACTTTGGTAGGTTCTGCAACATTCACTTGGGTAGGTTCTATGACTTTCACTTGGGTATGTTCTACAACATTCACTTGGGTAGGTTCTACAACATTCACTTGAGTAGGTTCTACAACATTCACTTGAGTGGGTTCTACATTGTTCACATGGGCAGGTTCTACAGCGCTCACTTGGATAGGTTCTAGAACTAACAGATGACAAGTGTTTCAGATTGTGACAGATGATTATAACAGATGACAGGT
>OMKL01064234.1:0-12421 GCA_900302295.1 Parasudis fraserbrunneri | reverse complement strand
GATGCGTAGCTCAGGGGCAAAGGTGGTAGTTGTGTTCTCAGCTGAGGGAGAGATGACTCCCTTCCTGAGAGACTACATGGAGCAGAATATCACGGGGATCCAGTGGGTGGCCAGCGAGGCCTGGGTCACAGCCTCTGTCTTTACAGGGAGTGAATACTACCCTTACTTGGGGGGTACCATCGGCTTTGGCATCAAACAGGGTCACATCCCATGGCTCAGGGACTACCTGCAGACAGTAGACCCTCCACGGTACCCCTCTAACCCACTGGTACAGGAACTGTGGGGGGCTCTGTATGGCTGCTCTCCTTCTCTGTCCTTTGACTCCCCATTACCTCCCTGTTCAGGGCAGGAGTCTCTTTTGGAGCAACATGCAGCCTATATGAACACATCCAGCCCCAGAGTGGCCTATAATGTCTATAAGGCTGTATATGCCATTGCACACTCCTTGCACAACCTCCTCTTATGTCAACCAGGCAGAGGGCCCTTCCTGAACAACTCATGTGCTCAAAGCAACAACATACATCCGTGGCAGGTATAACCATTGCCAAATTACCAAATTACCATTGTGAAGCCAATAGGCCCTTTTCACAGTGGTCATTTTGACATGTCATCACAGGGTAAAAACAGGTGTAATGAATAACATTGATTATGGTCCCTTTCAATTTAGTTGTGCCAGGGCCAGGGCCACGGCCCTGGTATTGTGCATGCTGTCTCACTGGAATGGCTCTGCCACACCTAAATGGAACGGGACCATAATTAATGTTATTAATTACACCTGTGTTTACCCTGCAATGGCATGGCAAAATGGCCACCATGAAAAGGGCCGATTATATATTTTTGTTTCAGGGTTTAAAAAAGATAGCCACTTTATATTGTTTATTTGTTTCCAAGCTCCAGCACTATCTTCAGGAGGTGGCATTCAGCATGGCTGGTGAGGAGGTGAACTTTGACCTGAAAGGAGACTCCGTGCCCTACTATGACATCATCAACTGGCAGCGAGGCACCGGGGGGAACATTGAGTTTGTCAGTGTGGGGCTGTTTGATGGAACCAAGGTTGCCGGGAAGGAGCTGGTCATCCAAGAGGAGAAGATCATTTGGGCGGGGCATCAGAGCGAGGCAAGCTGCTCACACTGTGTATTTACCTACATCAGATGCCAACTGTTGAAGTTCTGTAGGGTGAAGTGGAGGTGAGTCAGGTGGGCAGGGCAGTCTGGATGTGATTAAATACCTGCAAGCCCTTCTTAACATGTGACCCACATCATATGTAATGTTGTAATGTTGTTATCATATGACCTATCTTGATTAGGTTGGTTTTTGTATCCTCACATACGTAATAGAAATAGTAAACCCTTCTTTGTAAGGGGTAACAGTCATAAAAGGCTCATGGTATGATGATTCATGGCACATTCTATCAGGATTTATTTATGATTAATAATCTATTGGCAAAGTCATTTGATGAGTCATCTATGTGGAAGTTCAAATCACCAGCAGTAAAGATGTTATCATAATTCAGCACAGACCGCAATGGGGCTGCATCTAAACAAAAAACAAAAAAACAACAGCAATACTTCCACAGTGACCATTAGCCATGAGAGAGATGAAAGAGTCATAATCAGGGGTACACAATTCAATCAGCTCACTTTGCTGGCGTAAAGCAAGTCTCTGCTAGGAACAGTAATCACGCTGAATACATGTTCCATGAGGTACCATGTTGACCGTTCATTCATGAAGGCATCATGGAGCATGTTGAGGTCATCATGAATCTGTTATGTAGGCCTGGGCTAAACCCTTAGAAAGAAGGTTTTTACATAGAACCAAAGGACACATCAGACACTGAAACCTTCCCTGTCTCTGCTCTCCAGGTGTTGGTGTCCGTGTGCAGTGCCAGCTGTCGTCCAGGATCCAGGAAGGCTGTCCGTCGTGGGGAGCCTGTGTGCTGCTTTGACTGTGTACCATGTGACAGCGGCAAAATTAGCAATGAGACAGGTAGAAGGCAAAGGATTTTAAAGAATAATATTTTTTCACTGCTAATATGGCAATAATCAAATTTAACATGCCTGATAGCATTAACCGATTTGTAGGAATTAAATTAATTTAAAACTAATAGGTCACTCTTCCTTCACCCATTTCCTCACTCTTTAGATTCCATAGACTGCACTGCTTGTCCCGAAGACTTCTGGTCAAACATACAGGGAACAGCATGCATCCCCAAGAAGGTGGAGTTCTTGGCCTATGATTCCTTGGGCATAGCCCTTACAGTAATCGCTGTGGTGGGTGCCTGTCTCACCACAGCTGTCCTAGTGGTCTTCCTACATCACAGAAACACAGCCATTGTCCGTGTGAACAACTCTGAGCTGAGCTTCTTCATCCTGCTCTCTTTGACTCTGTGTTTCCTGTGTGCGCTGGTCTTCATCGGGGAGCCAACATCCTGGTCCTGCATGCTGCGCCACACTGCATTCAGCATCACATTCTCCCTTTGCATCTCCTGCATCCTAGGCAAGACCCTGGTGGTTCTGGCTGCCTTCACAGCCACCAGACCCGGGGCCAACATCATGAAGTGGCTTGGGCCCAAGCAGCAGAGGGTCATCATCTTCAACTGTACTTTGGTTCAGGTGGTAATCTGTGTGGCATGGCTCATTGACAACCCTCCTTTCCCCTCCAGAAATACACAGTATGAACACTCCAAGATCATTCTAGAATGCAGTGTGGGCTCCAGCCTGGCCTTTTGGTGTGTTCTGGGGTACATTGGTGTCCTGGCCTGCCTATGCTTTGTCCTTGCCTTTCTGGCCCGTAAGCTGCCTGGAAACTTCAATGAAGCCAAGTTCATCACCTTCAGTATGCTTATCTTCTGTGCTGTGTGGCTGTCCTTTGTCCCAGCATATGTTAGCTCTCCTGGAAATTACGCAGATGCAGTAGAGACATTTGCTATTCTGGCTTCCAGCTTTGGCCTGTTGTTCTGTCTGTTTGCTCCAAAGTGTTACATCATTCTGTTGAAGCCAGAAAAGAATACTAAACAGCATCTGATGGGAAAAAAGTGATACACTATAAATCAACACTGTTTTGGGATTTCCAACCATATTTGAGCAATGATTTACTATTTCTGTGTTTGTTGACTTAAATCACATTTCTCCAAACCTTGTGGAATGAGACCTTATTGTATTGTACATATCTAAATCATATCTAACATGGTTATACCTCTATACCTATGCTGAATTATCTAATTTCACTTTGCAAGGTGAGATTTTGAATTCTTAAACCATCTTTATCTTGAACCTATATTTTGCATACCTATTCCTGATTATCAATATTGTTTACTGCATTGTTATAATCTCAAAACAATAATTGCACTTTATTTTTCTGTATCTTTGTGGGCTGATATTGTTGTTGTATTGACAACTTGTGGCTAAATTTGTCACAGCTGTCTTTACAATAGCCACTGTGCTAAAGTGATTGATGGACCTGATTTTTGGTGTATTGTATGAAGTGATACTTGTGTTTATTTTGACAATGCCACTGCTAATCTTTTCCAGGCTAGTTTCTAGCCAAAACGTGTCAGCACCTCATGATATATGCCAGAAAATAAATAGTAAAATATAAGTCTCTGTGTGGTGTGTTAGCTTTTTCTATGATTAACAGTCTGATACGATTACTTAACCACTTGCTGTCAAGCAATGTGCCATTTACAAATCATCACACTTACTGCGTAAACCCAGAGATTACTATACAGTTTAAACGTTGTAAGGTGCTCATTAAGGACCTACAGGCCTAACTGATGACTGTGTGGTTAATATAAAGCAATGGACAGTGTATTTGTCATTACACACTAATGGCATGAAAGTCCACAGTCATAATGTTTACCGAAGAGCTTAATGAAGTGTTCATAAAGCACCTAACCATCCAGGGGTAAGATCAGTATGATGGACCCCTAACCCTGATGTTGTCAAAGTGTGAAGTCCTTTCTCAGCACAATCCATGCTGTGCTTCATACTGGGTACCCAGCTCCTTAGTTAGCCACAATACCAATGAAAAGTAATGGGGCCACTGTACAAAAGAACTTAAACATAGTCAAAAGTGCACCCAAAGCCAACTGCTTGGCTTTGGGTGCACTGTAGAGTAGGTGTCAGTGCTTTTTGTACTGAAGAGAGGCCGCAGTATTTTACATTAGTTTTGTGGTTAACTAGCTGGAGCTATCCAGTATGAAGCACAGCATGGACTGTGCTGAGAAAGAACTCTACCAATCAACAACATCATCGACAATATCATTGGTAAGTAGGAAATAGGGTTAGAGGTGCAAAATTCTGAACTTAACCTTGAATGTAAACCAAAGTGCAACATATTTGTAATAACGCATTCATGGCATTGAAGTCCACAGCCATGAATATGATTACAGATTAGGATCCACACTTAAAGTTGACGAAACAGACAACATCATTGATAAGAGTGACCCTCATCACTCATAAAAAATAAATGAATACAAAACATGGCAACATATTTCATTTAATGATCTTTTATTTGTACCACAGTTTGTATTTGTATGTAAACAATTTGTACTTTCAGGACATTTTCTAAAATTAATTTTCAGAGAGATTGTTTGTGTCTATGTTACTTACTGTGTCTTAAGGCAGTGTACCATAATACAGCATAAACATTATTTGTGCTCTTATTCTGATTTATGTTCCACCTGTAGGGTTTGGGCCTTTGCAAAATAAAAATGTGAGATGTGCAGATAGAAAAGCGTATATGTGAATTTGTCAAATTAGATACATTCATAGCAACACACTGTATCATCACGTATCTCTGCCTCTCATTCACACTGTTTTGTACATTAATTATGGACTGTAATCACCATACACAAAAATAGTCTTGGCATAATTCATTCCAATTCATTAAGAATATTATTCTAATTATATTGCAGCCAAGTTCTATCGCACTGTAAGTGTAGTGGCATTAACGATTCAAATTAGATATAGCAAGTTCATCTAGAAGGTTTTACAGTGACGCTTTTCTTAGAGTTTCTCTCAGGTCTCAGTAAAATGATGTAACATTTGGGCACAAAGATGCACAGCAACAGCCCAAAACTAGAAGCTAAGATAGCGAATATCTCAACAGCTACAGTGAACTTCCCCGGGGAGCTGACGTAAGCTGGGATGAAGGAGATCCACACAGCACAAAAGATCAGCATGCTGAAGGTGATGAGCTTGGCCTCGTTGAAAGTATCAGGGAGCTTGCGTCCTAGGAAGGCCAGGAGGAGACAGAGGGAGGCCAGCAGGCCGATGTAGCCCAAGATCAGATAGAATCCGGGAGGCCATGGCTCCCTACACTCCACAACAATCTATTTGTCAAATCATAACAACCCATATGACATACATTGGGAGGGGACACAATATGATATAACTACTGGTATGTGTAACTTGTGTATATGTCAGGATTTCATTCAAATTGAGACACAAGAGCACAGATTTAGTTCAAGCATTTGTTATATCAAAGACCTGACTAATAGCACCCTTACCTTTCCAGTGGTGGCTTGGTAGGAAGGATTCCGGAAGGGGAAGGGGGGCGACCTTGAGAGCCAACCAGCACATAGACAAACCTAGAGATAGGGAGGAAAGAGGCATTGTATCATTATCTGTAGCTCATCAACCTACCACCAAAATTATTTTAACCATCCAATGCAAAACATGCTTAAAATTGTGACTAATTCAACAGACGAGGAGGTAGAGAAGGTTTTTTAAACACAGTGACAGAATTCATGGCAGTGATAATTCAAGGTGGCACCACCTGGGGGGCCGTAGTGCAGAAGATGAGTGTCCTCTGTTGGGATGGGCCAAACAGCTTTACAGCTGTGGAGCCTGGTCCAGTGGTCTGGAAGGCCAAGAGAACCACAATGGTCTTGACAAGGAGACAGGAGAGACAGAGGACAAAGCTGATCCCAAACGCTGCCTGGCGGAACCGACACGTCCACTCAGATGGCTGGCCAATGAACACCAGGGAGCACAGGAAACAGAGCTTGAGTGAGATGAGAAGCAGGAAGCTTATCTCTGAGTTGTTTGCCCTGACAATGGGTGTGGAGCGGAAGTGGTGGAAGATAGCGGTGATGATGGTTGTCATGACAACACCCAGCAGGGTGATTGTGACCAGGATGATGCCCATGGTGTCATAGAAAGACAGGAAGTCATCCACCCCAGCCACACACTTCACCCTGTCTCTGTCTGACCAGTAGTACTCAGGGCATTTAGTGCACTCTGTTGAACCTGTGAGGGTATGCGCGCATGCGCGCATGCACACACACACACACACACACACACACACAGACCATAAACATACTGTACATGCTGTACACAAGCTTATGCTCACACAACTTTATATTCATATAGACCCTTTTAATGTTTACAGTGATGAGATTTTTGTCAACTCTGGCAACGGAAGTCTCCAGGGAAAGTCTAGATGAAACATGATGTCTGATGACCTGTCCATGCATTTGGTTACTTTTGCCTAGTGAAGTGCTTTAATCCAGAATGTCCCTGGAGTCTCTCCCACGGAAAGACAGCGGAGTGCAGTAATAGTCAGGTATGTAAGGGATATCTGATACCAAGGATCCTGACCCAGCTCTAATGCTCGCTGCAGCAGACAATGAGAACCGTGGAGACACAGCTAAATTAGGTGCCCATTTCATGTTTTGACAGCTGGGTCAGGATTTCAACTCACTAGATGAGTTATGATGCTGATGGAAAAAAGGGTCTATAGCCTGTGTGGATGGATACTCAATGTGTGTATAGGCTACCAGTGTGGTTGCTGATCTCCCCGTCAGCACAGGGCAAGCAGTCGAAGCAGCAGTGGGGTTCTCCTGGACGTGTGGCCTGCCTGCTGCCAAGGGGACAGGGGGCACTACACAAGGAGACAGGCACCTGGACAAAGACCAGTTACTGGTAGTTGTACATTGATGTATTAATGTGCATTTATGACTTAGCCTGTCTCAAAGAACCTCCACCCAAAAGTGGCGTGTATGCTGTGTGTAAAATTTGGCAGAGATTCAGTCAACTTTGTAGAAGAAATAAAAAGGGGGTTGTTGCAAGTTTGGCCTGATGGTGGGGCTATGAAGTTTGACATACTTTGGGGCCCCTCCTAAATGTCTATGTGAAGTTTAGTTGTGTTAGCATGAACTATTTAGGAATTATGCCTCACTTCCTGATTGCATGGTGCAGGAATTTTTGGTCAAAATGTAAAATGCTGGTTATACTAGCACCACCATCTATGCTTCAGTAGTGTGGGAGATTTGGAAAACATTCACCAATTTGGCTGCTTTGGGACTGAGCTCCCAATAACCCAAGTGCATTTGAGATGGACTGGAAGGACTCCTGGTTTGTGACAAATCAGATAGGATTCTTAAAATGTGGACAATCCCTTTAAAGCAGAAAAAGAAGAGGTAGAACAACAACAATAAAACCTAAAACAATTGGATTTCATCACTCCATGCTTGGGCCTCTAATTAATTCATAATTATAAAAGTTATTTCTGGAGATGATCTACGGCCCACCTGTGATTGGCCTCCTGTCCAAACAATGGTGCTTTCCTCCATGTGCAGCTGTTGTCCCAAAGCAGCTGAGCCATCATAGTTGCCCACTTTGATAAACCTAGATTTGATATCAATTCTTAATCATGAATAATCATAGCAAACATTATTGGTGCATTATGCATTGTCCTTTTTGCTCTTAAATAAAAAGAATAAAAAGAAAAAAAACTTTCTAGCATAAAACTCCACCTAATGTCACCCTTGCTGTCCTTCTGCCAGTTAATGATGTCATAGAGGGGGACGGGCTCTCCATTGGAGTCAAAATATACTTTCTCCTCAAACTGGTTGGTGAAATGCACCCGCTGCAGGTGGTGTAACAACTGAAAGTGAGGAGGACAAGAAGGAAAACATAGAGATGATCTGGTCAAAAAGAGCCATCATAAAGAAAAACAATCTCAAATATTCAACAACAACAACAACAACAAAGAAATGTACATAAAAAGACTAGATCATTTGGAAGGTTTTTCTTTTACGCAATGAATTAACTAACCTGTCTGGGTGTAAATGGCTCGCTGTTCCTACACCTCCCCTTGCCTGGGTTAGGTCCTAAAGAATCACACTCCAGCAGGTGGTGCAGAGAATGGGCGATGGCGTATACTGCCTTGTATACGTTATAGGAGATCCTGACCTGGGACACATCAGTGTAACTGCTATCAGTGACCTTCAGATCCTCTGAACCAGTGCATACAGGCCTTTGACCAACACCCTCATAAGGTATACCAGCTGACTCCTTCAACGTCCTGTTTTCATCGTCATTAGGTCTAACCGAGGACCGAGAGATGGTTTGGGGGTCAGGTTTAGATACACCACCATCCTTCTCTGTCATGTTATTCGAAGTGCCTCCAAAAGAGTTTGTGGTGTTTTCACTGGATCTGTGTTCTCCAAATTTGAGCCTACAACCAAAAAGTTCTTCCCAGAACATGTTGAGAAACTCAGAGCCAGGTCTCGAAGAGGGGTGGACCCCTAACAGGAACTCTTTCAGACCGGGAATCCGAACTCCTGGGAAGGAGAAACCAAGTGTTCCCTCCAGGAGAGAGTGGAAGCGAGGGGAGGTTAGCAAGCTGGCAGTCACCCAGGCTTCACTGGCCACCCACTGGATCCCTGTCACATTTCTCTCAGCCAGCTGGTAAATAAATGAGGAATGGATTTAACAAAACAGATAAACAGTTTAGCAAAGGACAGATTGACATGTGTAATATTTATATAAAATGCATGCAATTAAATAAATAAATGTCACTTGCACAAGTTGATTATGTTATTGATGATACAGAATATTCATAAGCAACCACATGTTATTCATGATACATAATATTCATAAGTTAAGGGGGTACCATTTGCACAGCGGTTCTATGCCTCCAGGGTGCCAGCCAGAGCAGAAATAATATAGTCCTCATCAAGACCAAGATCAAAGTAATGCAGTGCACACAAGGAGTGTTCAGATTTGACTTTTAATATAAAACATAGGAGGGAACAACGCAGGTTTCCTCAGAGGAGTGAACCTGAAGAAGACACGGTGCAAAACATGTCTCTTGGTTTTGTACTACTTACATGAATTAAAAAGTCAATCTGAACATTTCTGGTGTGCGCTGTATTACTTTTATCATGGAGAGGCTCCAGTATAGTATACTAGACTACAAGTATACAGTATGCAGGGGAGATCACCTCTAAAAGCAGACCCAGCAGCTGTCCCTCTGTGGCAAAGGCTACCACCACCTGTGCCTTGGAGCTCTGCAGGGTGTCTGCCAGGTCTTGTATCCTAGCTGCAGTGGGCGACTTGGGGATGGTCAAATGGAATGCCAGGCAACCACTGTGTTTTCTTAACTGTTGGGAGAATGCCTGAATGCCATAGCGGCTGTAGTCATCCTGAAAAAATAAAAACACAATATGTTTCTACCTATATCTTAGCAATATCTTTGATTGGTTCTTGAATGAAACAAGCACAGTATTATCTTTCATCTCACCGGGGTGCTTACTGTGCCCACCCATTGCCAGCCAAAGTAGGTGACCAGCTCGACTAGACCTCTAACTTGAAACAGATCACTTGGTACGGTGCGCAAGAACGATGGGTAGATTCGCTTTTCAGTTAGACAGGCGCAGGTGGCAAAGTAACTCACCTGTGGATGGAGAGAAACATATGCTTATAAAAACCTTTAGCCTTGCTTCCTTTCATATGTGATAAATAAGATGGTCACAACTGAATGGACCAAATCAGGACAGGGCAGCATGAATGAACATACTGTAAGTAAGAGTATCAATTCAGAAACATTCTCAATGATTCTTATTTTTTTTCTGGCAAGTTGTAATGTCTAAGACTTATCCCACTGGCAATGCTGGACCAAACAGTGAAATTCAGCATAGACTATTAAATGTGTTGACTAAACCAAACAATTATGTGGGAATAAGCACTGTAAGCACGTAATTTAGTGGTTGAATCTACACAGTCCTCATTGCTAGACCATGTCAAATAAGGACAGTGTAGACTCAACCACGATATTACATGCTTATTTCCATACAATTATGTGTGTGGTTGAGTCTACATGGCCTTCATTTCAAATGGACATAATCTTACTTAGTGCATCTTTAAAATTATAGATGTGTTTTGAATAGGTATCCAGAAAAATATAAGGTTTAAATACGAGACTAAAGTGATAAACAGGGAGATAAATAATATAAATCCACTTTAAACATAGTCCATCATTCTGGTCCTCCGTCACTTCCTTACCACAGGGATATAGAAGGGGCCCAGAGTGTGAGCCACAGCCCCTGTCGGGGAAGAGGAGGCTAGGCCGATCACAGCAGGGACAGGAGCACCAGCCAGACATGAGGGGGAAGTTTCAGAGTCTGTAAACTCCTCCATCCTCTCCTCTGTTATCCCCACATTTTCCTTTACAATTCTATTGTCCTTCATCTCCCCCAGCCTTTGTTTCATTATCTTCTCTATTGTCTTATTCATCCGTTTCCCAGCATCTACCAACCTTAACGTTTTCCCCTCCATCTTACTCCTGAGGTACTTGGGTATATCTGTTCTTTCCTTTGTTTCCTCCATCCCCTCCACCTTGCTCCCCCTGTCTGTGGAGCGGGTAACCAAAGAGAGAACAGCTCTTAGGCTCGTGTGGACATGGTCACAGCTGTCCAGAATCCGGTAGCCTAGTTTGACACCAGGCAGCAGGCTTGAGTTGCTGTTAATTTCCTCCACTGCAAACACCATGGTCATCATCCAGCGGAAGGCTCTGTAGTCAAAACTGGAGAGGAGGAAATGGCAAGAAAGATGTAATTAGATTCATAGTTATTAATGTATTTTTGCTCTAAGCCAAAACAGATACAGATACAGTAAGCCAGCCAGACAAATGTACATAGAGATATATAAATAATCAAACAGGATGAAATTATCCAAGTGAAATCATGCAGATCAGCCCTGTCACAAGAAACCGTTCATGACCATGACCATGTGGAAATACATGACCCTGTATAGCTCAATGGGTAGAACATAGCACTAACACTGCCAAGGTGATGGGGTTCTCATGGTATAAAGCATGCAGCTTGAATATAACAAGAATAATATAGAGAAGAAAGATCAAATGAATAATCTGATCAATGGAAAAGCTACTTCTGTTGTGGCAAATACGATATCAGTAGCTCTAAGAATCAATATCCACTCTGTATCTTTACACTCACCCGCTGCAGGGTGTATGCTGGGGCTTTCTGCGGAAGGTGTTCTGTGGCTCAGAGGCCAGGAAGTGAAGAGGGAACAGCCCTCCTATCACCACATCCCCATCCGACTGGAGGACTGGAGGCTCAGCGTCGCCCAGACTCGCACACTTTAGTGAACCAGAGTCAGACACCCTGGTCCCAGGTCCAACCCTGCTCCCTGCTTCTATCCCCAAACCAGAGAGTGTCTCCTTCACACTCTCCACTCCCACCATGTCTCCATTCATCCTCACCTCGGTCCTTTCCCCTGTGCTTTGTGGCAGGTGACAGGACAAAAGTATGAGGAGGCTTAGCAGAACCCATAGAGATGGACAAGGAAAAGTCCTTACCACTGCTGGGTACAGTGTCCACACGGGCCTCATGGACACTGATGATGGAAAGTGATTTCCAAAAGAAACATTAAAACCTAAGAGGCATTTGGAGACCTTACCTGGCTGAAAATGAAAGAGATAAAGCGTATAAGACTGACATTAAGTGGAAGGTGTATGTGAATGAAGGAGTGAGTGAGAGTGTGTGTTGGAGAGAATGCCTTTCCAACACATCTTTAACAGGTTGGTGGCTTACTTTATAAAATCTCTTTACTTCAGCTTTGGTTCATTTCATATGTCATAAGATGGTCACAACTGAATGGACCAATCAGATTGCAAGACAGAGGCACAGGGACAGAGGGCAGGGCATGAATGAACATACTGTAAGTAAATTAGCAGAGTATCAATTCAGGAACATTTTCAACTATTCTTATTATCTGGCAAGATGCAAAGACTATGACTGACCTCACTGCCGGGCCATTATTCAGGAATTTGCACATAGACTATTAAAAACTATTAAAGAGATGTGTTTTGTAAAGGAGTATATAAGATAACCCATTAATAATATCCTGGTTTCATCTCATGTTTTGCTGAAATATTGGTAAACATCTGGTCATATGCTATGTGTATAGTAGTGTGTATGTGTTTGTTTGTTTGTTTGTTTGTTTGTGCCTATGTGTGTGTGTGTGTGTGTGTGTGTGTGTGTGTGTGTGTGTGTGTGTGTGTGTGTGTGTGTGTGTGTGTGTGTGTGTGTCTGTGTGTGTGTGTGTGTGTGTGTGTGTGTGTGTGTGTGTGTGTGTGTGTGTGTGTGTGTGTGTGTGTGTTATATAAAATA